>VWZS01010096.1:1100267-1359486 GCA_013397075.1 Rhabdornis inornatus
ACCCCCTGCCCTCCCCTCTCCACCCCACTCGAAATAAGTTTCCTCCCCGCTCTCCTGCCTGGCTGCAGGCACCGGCCCCGCCACGCCTCGAGGGGCCGGCGGCCCTTCCCGGCTCCGGGGTGCGCGGCTCGGTCTGACCGCCCCGGCTCCGCTCCCTGGCTTTTTCCCCTTCNGGTGCGGAGCGAGCCGCGGCTCCCTGGACGGCTCCGGAGAGGAGCGCACCAACCTGCGAGGAAGCGCCCGTCCGACTGCTGCCACGGCACATTTCCTGGAGCTGATACCTCCCTGCCCGACCCCCACCCCCCGCCCCCCCCTCTCCANAATAAGTTTCCTCCCCGCTCTCCTGCCTGGCTGCAGGCACCGGCCCCGCCACGCCTCGAGGGGCCGGCGGCCCTTCCCGGCTCCGGGGTGCGCGGCTCGGTCTGACCGCCCCGGCTCCGCTCCCTGGCTTTTTCCCCTTCTTTTCGTAGAAAGCCAAAAAGAAGAAAAGAAGAAAAAAAAAAAAAAGGTAGAGGGTGGTGCCCCACCACAGCGCCGCTCCCAGTAATGAAACCGGCTGGAAATCAAATCCCCCTTCCAGGAGAAGCCCAGGCCGGCAGTTTTTGGGGAAAGCCGGTCCCCTGCCCGGGTCCCCGGCGGGGATGCGCTCCCCCACGCTGCGCATCGCCCCGGGCTCCTCACTCCCGCTGCTCCGGGAGTCGCTGTTTAAGGAAAATGAGTGCTGGGAGGAGGAAAACAAAAAAGAAATAACAACAACAACAACAAAAAAGAATCCCAACACCAAAGCCGCAGAGCTGCCCCGGAGGGCTCGTCGCCAGTGATCCCTGGCGCCGAGCGGGGCTCGGTCCGCTCCGGGCTCCGGTTCCGCGGGGCCGCAGGGGGAGGCGGCCCCGGGGAAGCGGAGCTCCGGCTCCGCCAAACCGCATCGGTTTCGGGGAGGGGAAACCCGCGGAGAAGCGATCCCGCCCGGCCGGGGAAGATGAAACTTGGAGCGTTCCCGCAGCCCCGGCGCTTTCCCATCCTGCCTGGCTCTCCCTTCCCTCCTGCCTGGGGGGTTTCGCTGTTTTTTTAGGGGAGTTTCACGGCCCCGCATGTCCGAGCGGTCCGCAGAGGGGCTGGGGCCGCGTACCTGCCGCTGCCGGAGCAGCCCGGACGGGGATCCGCGGCTTCCCCGGCACGGAGGAGGGCTGGGACCCCGGCTCCGGCCGGCGAGCAGGGGAACGGCCGCAGAGCTGCGAGGGACCCGCTACAGGATCGCGGAGGACGGGAGGCTTTTAGGGGCCTCACCTCCTGTGTTCGCCGCTGACCTTGGCACCAGAGGCAGATGAGCTCCCAGCCTCTCTGTGGGGCATCCTCGCCACCAAGCGCTCCCCACACCCAGATGACGTGGGTGATGCAGGGACCGAGGTCGTGTCCTCTGGGAATTCGTAGGAAGGCGAGAGGCCACAGGTTAGCACAGGCAGCTCACCGCCCTGCCAAAATCCCGTGGGAGAGGGAAACACGGCCCTGGGACAGCCCTACTGTATCCCAGTATAACTCCACCGGGAGTTCGGGCATGAAAGCCTTGGTACTATCACACGGGTCAGTGTGCAACAGCTCTGACCACTCACATCCAGGAAGGCTGGGCTGCAGCAGGGAGGCACCGGGCTCTGACGCCTTTGTCTTTGGCTCTCCCGAAGGTCTCCGAGCAGCTACAGCCAAGTGTCCGAGTAGCCACATCCGCTGGAGCCACCTTGCCAAGCCACCAGCCCAGCAAGGACTGCAGCGTGACCAGGGGCTCCAAGCACTGCACGCTGCTCTTCCTGCCTGTGCAAACCATCCCAGCTTCCCCATCCTGTCCATCCCACCCACAGAGCTGTGCGGGGCAGATTTTCCTGACACAGCCAGGGAGTGGCAGCCCCGTGGGGTGGGAATACCATCCACTAGCCCTGTTAAAAACTGTGTCCCTGTGCAGAGCACTTCGCTGGCAGACTCAGACCGCTCACCTGGTTTGCTCTGCCCAGAGATGCAGGAGCAGCTGGGAGGGAAGTCATTCCTTCCTGGATGTTGCCACCCCATGGTTTTCCTCCTCCTCCTCTTCTCCATAGGAGGAGAGTCTGGAGACTGTCTCACCTTGTGGCTCTCATGTACAATTCCCAGCTTGGTCTCCGAAGATCAGGTCTGGGGGCTGAGGCAAGTGTGTAACACCAGGGAGGCTGCAGCAGGGTGTTGCTGCTCGTGATTTACACATCCACCAGCTCCCACACAGGTCAGAGGGACTGGAGCTCACCTGGCCTCATGCAAAAGGTGATCACCAGGTGAACCAGTAAAATATGCAAGAAATACACTCCAAAACCCCCTCTCCCGAAGTGCACCTTCAACACTGGGGGAGTATTTCAGGCAGCTCACTACAGCCTCTGAGAACCAGTTTCCATTATTAGCTCACTCAGAGCTGAACTAGGGGCAGAGGCCCACAAAATCAGCAGCCAAAGAGAATTAAACCTGAGAAAAAGCAGTTCTTGCCTTTCTCCTTCTAGCTGTAGGGTCTGCAGGCAGCCAGGTGTTGCAGAAAGTGGGCGGTGCTGGAGAACTGCATTAAACAGAAGCTGCCAAGCGAATTAACGAGGCCACAACATTGGCAGAGGGGCTGCACATCTTCCCCAGCCGTCTCCCCGCTGGGGCTGCCCAGCTGTCATGTTTTGTGCAGGTCCCCACTGCTCACTGCTGGAAGGGGATCAGCAGCACTCAGCTCCCAGGTAGCCACAGCCACAGCAACTGCCCTGGCTCCAGACATCCTCCAGCATCACCTTAACTCTGCCCAGCCAAGCAGATGCAAGAAACACCCGGGAGCAGGCAGGGCTGGCCTCAGAGACACCAAGGAAGAAGATGGCTACGAGCCACCTCCTTTGGAGTCACATCATCCAGGTGCCTCAAATGCCTGAAGCCAACCTGACACAGAAGAAAAAGCCTTGCCCAACACCAGAGACATCCATTGACACCACTCAGCCCTGCAAGGACCACACCTCCCTCTCCTTCTGCCACTCTCACAGCCCTTCAGAGGCATCAGCAGCTGCACAGCCAGCTGGGCTGGCCAGCCTGGCAGAGAGGCAAGCCAGGGACCAGCCCACAGCCACGATGCTGTCAGATAGCTTTGGGGTGAAAAAATCATCTCCTTTTACCACTGAAATCCCCCAGACCAAGCCTGTCTCAGGTAGAGTTGGTTGCACAGAGGGCACAGGAAGAGAGGAGAGAGAAATGCAGTGGCAGACACTGGCCTTGCTTAGATAGAGGTTGGTCTTTGTCCACTCAGGCTGATAAACACCTGGGGATTTATCAGGGCTTCCCTATCACGCTTTCCACCACAATGTACCTTGCCATCATCCCCTGAAAGAGGATACACACTCTGCTTCCCATCAGCAGCAGCTCTGGTGAGCCTCCTCTTCTTTTCCCTCCTCCCTGTGCCCTCTGGTGCTCCAAGAGGTACCAAGCGAGCACAGCCTCCCCAGCCTCCCAGCTGCGCTTTTGATGGGACATCTGAGAGCTGGGAGGGACATAGAGGGGAGGAGCAGAGGAATCAGGCAGCAAGGAGAATATCTCAGGGAAGCACGGATGAGATGGTGAAGGGCCCAGTCCAGAGCCCATTCCAGACAAAAAGCCCCTGAGCAAAGGTCAGTGTTGGTGGCACTCAGTTGGAGTCTGAGGGTCCTCTCAGGTCAACAGGATGTGCCCCTGAATCACTCAATCCATCAGCTGAACATAAACCAGCTCAAACTTTTACAGTTTGAGATGTATATTTTTTTTACTCTCAATCCGGAAGTGCTGTTGTTAGACTCAGTAGAAACTGAAGCAGCTGCTACAGAACCCAAAACTTCACTATTTTTGGAAATCCCCTCCACAGAGCACTGCAGAGGGAGCAGCTGAGAATTAATGAATGCTTTGACACATTTGGCCACATGTGCCACATTTGGCATATTTGTACACCAGAACAAAGCTTGTCCGTGGTGGCGGGGTGACCTGCTGCTAACTCATGAAGCTCATGAGATGTGATGCATGGTGGCAAAGAGAAAATGGCCTTGCACCAGTCATTCCCAGAGCCTGGCTTATTTATTAATCCCAGAGCAAAGGAAAAACTGTCTGAGCTTAATCTGAGACTATGAGGAGCTTCATGGGGTAACCAATGACCGCATGAAGTTTTCTTTGGTTTATCAATGACTGTGATTTGTTTTATGAAAATGAGGTTTTTCCAGGGCTGAAGATGGGGAAGCTCCAGCCATGCCAAGCTGCTGTTCTTCTGCAGCAACTCCCAGAAGGATAACCACACCAGTGAGCTATTACCAACCGCTGTGGGAATTGTTTCTCAGCATGTCCAAAGACTCACTCCTACACTTTGCAAGGCTTGGGGGAAGCACAGCTCATGGACAACACCCCTGTAGAGAGGTCTACAACATGAATGAGGAATCCAAGGGTTGGGACCAAATCCAGGAGATTGCATCAACCTTCGGTGACTGCAGATAGAGCTGGGTTGCTGCATGACTTGTTTCCTCTGCACAGGACATTGGTTTGCTAGTGACACTTTTAGATGAGCAAGTGGTGTTTTATTCACATGGAGAGTCATGGTCTCTCTGCCTGGCCAGACACAGGGTGGAGGAGTTTGTGGTGGGCTGTGTGTTAAATTTTTCCGAAAACCCAGTAGTCATCTGGAGAAACAGGACAAAGCCCTGCTCAGACTGCAGCCTGGAGACCTCGTGGCACAGAACTCATAGATTACCCTTCCAAGGTAAGAGTGAGGGTGTCCAGCAGCCACCTCAAGACTTCCTGCCCCGTTTTGGTTACCATATCCTATCACTTCCAACATCAAAATATCACAGGCAGCGGTCTGGATTTGTTCACAAACAGTGGGTTGAGGTCAGCATCAATCAGAATAGAAACCCGACCCAGCCAGCTGGGGAGCAGTTCTTAGAAGTTTACATCCCTTAGAGGGAGAGGGGAAGCCTGAGCAGCCCGGGCTGGGGCTGGCCTCTTGCTTCATCTAACCAGCAGTGTGGTGTGGGACCATCCCAGCAGCAGTTCTACAACGAGCAGGTTGTGTATTTTCCGTATTTAAACACTTCTCTTTCAATGGAAAATTACCTTTTCAATTAAAAATAGCTTCTTGGTCAGTGTTTTTCACATTCTTTTTAATTCTGCCTAGGTTTTTCTCAGAAGGAAAAGAAAAGGTGTTTTCATAATGTTGGGGTTTTCCCTCTTTTTTCTCCACTCTTTTAAATTCTCCTTTTCCTTCTCTCAGCGAAATACTGGAAAATGAATCATGTCCCCGTGTGGGAGCTTTAACAAAATGTTTCATTTTTATCCTCCTTCCTTTTCTGTTGTCAGCCTTCCTCTCCCTCGACCTTCCCCGAGCCGGCAGCGTCGCAATCTGTCACGCGGACAGACAAAGCTGCATCTCACCCCACTGTCTGCTGAGAGGGTCAGGAGGGGCAGATCACTTAACACTACACCTGTTTTATGAATAATAATACAGACAGCTTCGCTGGGTTCCTGGGAGGACATTTTCCCACCAGGATAAGTGCTGCATATTGAACAAATTAATGTCTTTAACTCGTTTGACTCTGGTTAGCTCGGTTGCAATGGGGAGCTCCAGCCGTGCTGTTGGAGCAGGGGAAAGACCAGGCAGGCCTTTGAGGATGATTTTTTAGAGTGTCTTGTTCTTCCCTTCCCTGCAAGTTTCACTCGTGGAAGTGTGAGGTTATAAATTTGGGGCTCGTGAATCTGTTTCCAGAGGAAACATATCCAAAAATAGGGAGAGAAACAAACAACAACAAAAAAAGAACAGGATGCATGAAGCTTCAGGAAAATGGAAAGTTATCCATGAGCACATGAGGTCTGTGTGACTCCAAAATATTCCACCTGGACCAAAATGAAACACTTTGGTTCTTTTGTCAGTAGCTAGACTAGCTCAGAAAAGAAAAACAAAAAAACCGAACCAACCAACCAGCCCCTCACACATTAAAAACTTACTTTTAATATTACTTTAAAACTTCAAAGAATTCCAAGAGTTTCTTTTTAAGATGGTGGAACAACATCTTTTGATTCACAGCAGCAAGTTCCTCTAGGTCTTTCCTTAGCAGAAACAAGAAGAAGCAATAGCTGTCTTCTCTTGGCCAGAGGATTGTGTCCATTAGCACAAGCAGCAACATCCCAAGTGACATTCCTGCCCTGATTTGGGCTGCCCAAGAGTGTCAGGAGGGACCCTCAGCCCCATCCCAAGCTGGACCCGTGACCACAGCAAAAGAGGACACTGTTCTGCCAGCTCCAATCAGTGCCTCACTCACATTACTTTATTTGTTTTTGTTGACTTTTATTGAGAATGAAAAAATAATTTAAAGCAATTATCTGTACAGGGGGGGCAGGGGGATGGTTAGCTGGGTAGAGGATCTGTGACCCCCCCAGACAGGACAGGGAGGGTTTGAGGGGTGATTTACAGCTGTACAAAACCACAACAATCCCACCGAGGAGGGCCAAGGACATCTCTGGAGCTCTCTCAGGCTCAGAGCAGAGGGGCAGGAGCTGTGCAGGGGCACGGGGGGCCAAGGGTCTGGCCAGGCAGACCCTCAGGTGACCTGCAGGGGTGTCTCCAGCATCTCCATGAGGAAGGTGTCGATGGGGGTGTCTCCAATCAGCTTGAAGAAGAAGAGGTGCTCCAGGCACTTCAGCCCGATGGACCGCAGTGCCGGCAGGCGCAGGAGGAGTTTGGCAAACCTGGGAAAGACCAGAGTCAGAGCCACAAGGGAGCCACTGGCTGCCCTCTCCCACCTACTTCCAAGCCTGCACCAGCACAGCACAAATTCTCCCCAAAAAAAAAAAAAAAAAAAGCTTTGGGGCATTCTCAGACTTAGATTCCCTTAAGCTTTCAAGATAAGCATTCATTGCCTTGTATGGAGGGAATATAGACCTTTCCAAAATAGAATTTGGCATTTTTAAAACTTAAGGAAAAAAAAAAAGAAAAAGAAAAAACAAAAAAAGGAAAAGGAAAAAAAATAAATACATCCAGATTCTCCCTCCAAGATTTGAACATCTTAACACCTTACAAGACTTAGATCTCCATGGTACAGTTTAAATCTGTCTTCAAAAATTCCCCAGGCTCTGAGAGGGTGTGCAGTCCCTCGGCTCCTGTTTAGGGGCACAGCTGGAAGGGCATGCAGCTTGTTCCCTGTTCCCCTGCCCACAGTGCCTGTGGTGACAGCGAGAGCCAAAATCAGCCAAAAAAACTGCGGGCAGTGGTGGGGACAGAGCCAGCTGCCGGCGCTTCAAGAGCTCGGCCAGCAGAGGGTAGGATTGGATTGGAAAGCAACAAAATTCCATCTCAAGGGCACGCTAAAGGCTGGGGATTTGGGCACTGTGGCTCAGGCAGAGCCAGCACAGACTCGGTGTGTGCCCAGTCTCCTCTCTCCAGGCTGGGTATGGTGCTGCCTTGCCCTTGCTGGTGGCACTCACCGCCCTGGCTGCTCGGGGTATTTCTGCTTCGTGTAGGCTTCCAGCGTGGCATAGACCTTCTCCCGCAGTGACTCCACTTCTGAGGGGCTGGACAAACCCTTGGCATCTGGTCACGGGAGAAAACACAGGTGGGGAAAGAATCTCTGCAGAGAGGGGACTCATGCCCTCTTTAATCCTGTATCCAGGGACTGGGACAAATCTTGGTCTACTGGGAGGCGTCCCTGCCCACTGCAGGGAGGCTGGAATGGCGTGATCCTCAAGGAACCTTCCAGCCCATAGCATGAAATCTGTCTGCAGCCCTGATGCTCACTGTCACAGTGACCTGCTGTGGCCCAGACAGAGCATTTGTCACCTGGGATTGTCTCCAGTCTTGGACTTACCTGGGTTAAACAGGACAATGGCTCGCAGGCACCCCAGCTCCGACTTATCCATCTGCATGTCTTTCATTTTGGACACCAGCTCTGTCAAAACCCTGTGTGTGGGGGACATGGGTGAGCAGACAGAGACCAGTGTCTCCACTGAAAAGCATCTGGGAATACCCTCAATTCTTCTCTGCAGGAAGACAGGCACCTTTGAGGCACAGCCATGCACTGTTCTACACGTGCATCAGCACCATCCAAGGACCTGAGCATCCAATTTGCTCCTGTTCTCACTTTGGTCAGCCCACAGTTCCCACAATTTGCACTCACTCAAGGAAAACCACATGGATTTTCTCCGCTTTTTACTGTGTAGTGCAAAACATGGGCACTATCCTTACATGTGCCAGGTGTGTAGAATGGTGAGGCAGTGTCCTGCCAGGCAGGGAGCAGGCATGCCAAGGGACAATATGTCCAGTTGTTACACAAGCAAATTGGGGTTTAAAGCTTTTCCATCTAAAGCTCTTGGTCAGCAATATTAGGCCTAGATACAGCAAACTCGAGAGATAGGAGCATTCCTCCCCCTGCACACCCAACCCAACATCTGCTTCTGCAGCTGCAAATCCCTTCCCACTGTGCTTTCACCCCATTCTTGTTTTTTCAGTCAGTCAAGCATTCCCTGCCCAATCCAAACTACTTCTGCCCAAACCACAAAGGGTTTGCTCCTTCAGGACATGTTTCTCGTTCAGAGGGGAGGGCAGAGCCAGCCTGGCCACCCCTGTTGGGGGGATGACAGCGACAGGGCCAGGTACCTGTCGAAGATGGAGCCCACGCCAGCGCTGTGGGCGCTGCTGCGGTGCACGTGCAGGCCCGTGGCCAGCAGGATCCCGTCCTGGACCGACACGGAGCGATGGGAGAAGGAGGCAATGAGCAGCTCATTCCAGCCTGCAAGCACAGGAGTGCAGGATACGTGAGGCAGTCCGGCCAAAAATCAGTCCCACATGGAGCAGCAGGGCTGGTTTCTCCCTGCTGGCTTTAGACTAAACACAGAGGAGAGTTGGCACCCCAGGTACCAGCTGCACCCCTTGCCCACACTGCAAGAGGTGGCTTATCCCTTGGAAATATTTGGAAAATGCTCTCTGGCACATGGTGTGATTTTTGGGGTTGTTGTGGGCAGGCCCAGGAGTTGGACTTTGATGATTCTTGCAGGTTTCTTCCAACTCAGGATATTCTATGCTTCTACGACCCTGACCAGCAGCAAGCAAGGAGCAGAAATTGGCTCAAAGGGAAAAAAAAAATTAAAATTACAAAAAAAGAAATGGGGAAAATATTGTGTTTTCTTCCTAAAAACCATATTCCTAGCAACTGCAGTTCTTTCACAAACAACAGATTCTATTGCTGATTCTATTCAACAGATTCGATTCCACCCACAACCTCCGCCAACCTCTCATCGTGCCTCAGAATGGGAGATGCAGGGATGGACTGGCTCAGGATTGCACAGGCAGCATCCAGCCTGGTTGGCTGTCCCAGAGAAGGGACAGGGGCAGCAGGGACAGCCAGGTCCCAGGTGGGGGACACTACCTGCCCGGAGGAGGATGACTTGGTCTTCCAGAGTCAGGTCAGAGAAGTGGGGGATGCGCTTGGCCCACTCGACGAGCGTGAAGAGCTGCTTGTCAGCAGCATGGCAGATGTTGGTGACAGGGTCGTTTGTCTAACAAAGAGGGGCAAAAAAGGGAAAGAGCAGAGGAAAAGAGGAGAATTCATCAATGAAAAAGCTTTGAGAATCACAATCAATACTGCATGCAGTATCGAGTTAACGATACTCAAGGCCACAAGTACAACACTCAAATAATCTCAGCCCAAAATCTCAGCTGTGTGCTGTTGGGAAGAGCAGGTATTTGTTACCACCATCCAGCCAGCCTGATGCCTTGGAATGGCCACCTAGAACAGAGGCTAGACAAGATTAAGAGAGTAAAATAGGGGATTTATTAAAGGCCTTCAATAGATACACCTTGGGCAGTCGAAAGTCTCTGAGAGGGGCTACACCCAAGAAGGATGACGGTCAGGACTTTTTCATACAATTTTAAGTTTGGTCCATTTACATATCAGGGGTTAATCCTCCAATTACAGCTTCAGGTAATGAAGTCATATACCCCCAGTTTGCTTTCCCCCAATACACTTTTTTCGTAATTTTGGGGCCTGAAACAATAAGGTGTCCTTGAGTTTCAGGCCTAAAGAGGGATTGTTTTGTCTGAATAAAATGTGAAGACAGTAGCTAACACTCTATATGGAGTTTTAGAGTTATACACTAAAGCAGTAAAGGATCTAAAAAAATACAAAAGCTAAAATCCTAAGGCATCAAGCTAGTTGCTAGACTTTTCTGTTTGCTTGTTGCCCTTTGCAAAGCGAGTCCCTCGTGGCTGGCTGCAGTCCTGCTCCCCAGGGCATATCTAACAGCCAGGGAGCAGCCCCTGAACGGGCATGAGCAGCAGTTTTATCCAAGCCAGTAAAACCACAGCAGTGGTCTTGGTCACAGGGGCAGGCAAGAAGTGTTCAGGGCTATCCATGTGTAAAAGCCAGCACAGGGCTCAGACTCTCCAGCACCTATTTCCCTATGAACTCATTGAAACTAAAGGAGACTTGGAAAAAAAAAAAGCTTGGAAAATAATGTATAGGCTCTTTTCTAGTTGTCATGCAGAATAGCTCTAAAAGAAAAACTGTTGGTGATTTTTAGGTGGTGTGGAGCAAAATCTTGTCGTTAGTCTGCTCAAATCCCAGCTCACAGCCCCTCATCTCTGGCTGCAGGTGATGCCAGTGGCTCTTACCGAGCTCTCCGTGCCCACGTCACTGTATGCCTCTGTTTTGGGCTCCACTGCCAGCTCAGCTTCCAGGATCCTCTCCACAGGCATGTCCTCACTGCCATTGCTCGTGGACTCAGCCTCGTTCTCACTGCGCTCCCTGCTCCTCTGCCTCTCCTCCTGCACAGCTGTGGGACACAAACACGGCTCTAATGCTCACCTGCTCACAGGGAGTCCCCACAGAAACCCCCTCAGGAGGGGGAGAACAGATTTTTTTTTTTTTTTAAATTAAAAAATATTTCAGGAGTATTTCAGATGCAGCCATTAAACTGGCCGCTCCCACACCAAGAACTCCGAGGTTGCTGCAGACCAGTAGCCTCCAAATTTGACAAATTGGACATCCAAATTTACAATTTGACAAGTTGATTTCCAAAGTATGAAGCTCCAGAACAGAGGGAAGAGGAGTTGGTACCTCCAGGTGGCAGCCTGGACTTGGCTGTCACTAGGTGCAGAAGGAGGCAGGAGGGGCCCAGCACCCACACACAGGTTTTCTGTGCTCTCAATGTGCTTCCAACGGTCCCAGTATGCTTTCAACAATCCCACAGCAGTCAGAGCATCCAGCAGCAGGGCTAGACAGTCCCAAACCCCAGCTGGAGTCACACATGCTGCTTGTCTCATTCCTGAGCAAAATCCTACCCAGTCTGGTGTCACCTCCCCCTCTACCACCTCTCTTCCTAATCCTCCCCACCAGAAAGTTCCTTCTACATCAATAGCCCAACCCCTTCACTCCCTTCTCCCCTCTCTGTATCTTTTCCAAAACAGCTACTGACTGAAGGCACAGAATCACGACATTCTCTCCAAGATCAGTTATTAACTCCCAGGGCTGCTGTGTGTAAGGCAGGTCGGTGTAGGACCTGTGTATTTTGTGTGCAACAGAAGTCCTGGGTACATCTTTTTTTTCTGGAGAAATCCCAAAGGGAAATATGACAATCTTGCTTAAAAAAAGAAGTGACCAGCAGGCGTAATGTTTTTAAATATAATTATAAACAAATATAATATTGTTATATTAAATACAATATAATATATAAATATACATAATACGTAAAATATACCATTATATTATTTATATATTATTATTATTATATAATTATTATTATATTGTTTAGCTCACTGCTGGGGAGAAATGGCAGCACCCAAGGAGATGGATCAGTGAGGCATCCCTGGTGCTTGTGAGGGAGGACAACACAGGACACAGGTACATGCCAGCCAGCTGGCAGGAACATTTCTCCTCTTTACAGTAATGGACAGGAAAAGCCATGCAAGTGTTTCTGAAGTCACAAAAATTTTACTGGAAGAAAGAATATGGCAAGGAAATACCAGTGCCATCACTCAGCCCCTGAACTCAAGCTGCACTCTGTCCCCAGTTTCTGCAGCTCTCAAAAATCTCAAAAAGTTTGGTTGATTGCTGCAGCCAAACTCCCACAGGATCTCCCAGGATCCTGGGGTTTAAATTTTCACTCTCTGCAAAAAGAAGTTGCTTTAACACCCTGGTCCTCTGAACCACTTTGCACCTGGCTGGAAGAGGGAGCTATGCCTGGGATTAAGTTTTTGATTCCAGCCTGGCATTTTGCAGTCCCCTGCTGCCCTAGGAGCTTGAGGCAGCACAGCTTTGGTGATGCTGTAGGATGAGGATCAGCTCATGCCTGTTGGATTCTAGAAACTTGGGGGTTTTGAGCTTTTTGGCACTGACTTTTTGGAGAACACTGTTTTTGACTGGGGGCTTTGGAGAGGGTTTCTAAATTTGAGTGATGAAGTTAGAGTCTACAGGTGTGTAGTTAAATAGAAGTGTGTGCTTTCACATGGTGAAGGGTTTTAAATTTGGGGTTTTTATAGTGATGGGTATGGGACAAGATGGAGGATTTTGGGTGATGTCTTTTTTGGTGTTCATTTTTTTTTTTCTTCTTTATGGGTTTTAGGTGCTAGTTTTTGGTTGGTCAGTCAGTGTCACACTGAGGGTTATGAGAATTTGGTTATTGGGTTAAAAGGATAAAAAATATAGATGTTAATTTCCTAATTTTCTATTTGGTGATGCTGCAGGATGAGGATCAGCTCATACCCAGCGTTACAGCTGCTTCCCCAGGCTCTGCCCTGCACAGGGAGCAGTTTACAAGTTCCACAGGAAAACAGCATGGCCTCCAAAAGGGACAGCTACACTTCCTGCCAGCATTCAACCCTCAGGGCAGCTGCCTTACTTTATCTTAGAAAAAATGAGCTTAAATGCTGTGTTGGTTGTCACTTCCTGACCTTGCATCTGTTAGTATAACTTGGGAGACAATCCAGCTCAGCAGGTGAGGCTAACAGTGGAAATGGCAGAGAACTATAAAATAAGAGAAATAAATCATTCACCCTTAATTTCCAGTACAAGAATTAGGTGGTGACAAATGAAGCCAGCGAATCAAAAACTAAAAAAGGAAGGTGCTCTTGACAAAGGAGACAAGAAGGCTGCAGGACCCCTCAGTGCTGGGTACTGTCCCCAGCAGAGGTTTACAGGTTTCCAAGGGGTCCAAGCCATTCAGAGTCACTAACTAGAGGCATGGTTGGGCCAAAATCAGTTAAAAGCTTCAATGCCCACCAGTGTGTGTGTTTAGCTGAGAAGAAAAATGCACTGTAATAGGTTCCCCATCAGTCCCATCCCTTATCAGCCTCTCTCCTTATTAGGAAAAAATTCTCCACCTAAAGGGTTGTCAAACATGGGAACAGGCTGCTCAGGGAGGTGGCTGAGTCACCAGCCCAGAGGTGTTTAAAGGACAGGTAGATGTGGCACTTAGGGACAGGCTTTAGTGCTGGAATCCACATTGCTGGGCCAATGGATCCACTTGATCCTAAAAGTCTTTTCCAACCTAAACCATGATTCTCATTTCCTTTACGTAACGAGGTCCACAACGCCCTGATGCTCCCGGTGTGGGGTTTTGTCAGCAAGAGCCTGACTTATCCTAAAGAACAAAGGAAAATTTCTACCAATCCCACTTCTTCCAGCAGCCCCAGTCTTACCTTCCCTCTTCATGCCCATGGCCAGGCACTTCTGATAGCGGCAGTACTGGCAGCGGTTGCGTTGGCGCTTGTCGATGAGGCAATCCTTGTTATCCCGGCAGGTGTAGATCAGATCCTTCCGGATCGTCCTCTTGAAGAAGCCTTTGCAGCCCTCACAGCTGTACACCCCATAGTGCTTCCCTGGGGAGGCAAGGGAAGGGGTGGGCAGGCAGGTGTTTGCCCTTCCTTCCAGCGTGGAGGAGCTCAAACCAAATGCAAAGGTGAAAACCTGCAGGGTGTCACCTTAGCAGCAATAGTGACCAGCAGCAGTCAAAACCACAGGACCACTGTTTTCCTGGGATAAGCAGGGGCTGCATGCCAGTGGAGTGATGTGGAGCATCTTAGCTGCAGAACAGGCAGCAGATGGAGATATGTCCATATCACTGATATGGAGAGGGTTTGCAAGGCTCATGGGGCACAACAGAAAACCCAGGCACAGCCAGGACCCAGCTAGCACAAAGCACAGGTAAATGGGAACACAGAGATTTTGATAGATTTACCTTTGGTAAACAGGGACAGAAGGTAAAATGAGATTATACACACAAGGAGGAAGGGCACAGCTTTTAGGTTTGCTCACTTTTGGGCATTAATCTGTGATACAGACAGCCCAGCCATGATCTTGCAATGCCAGTATGGCCCCAGTGAGCCCCCACACTTTGCTTCAGAGCACCAGGAGAGTTCTCATTGCACAAAGCTTTCCCCAAGAAAGAAAACCTCCTACCTGAGGACCTGTCCCCACAGATGGCACAGATGTGTTTGGCTAGGGATCCTGGACTTGTGGATGGATAATTCATGTTCCCCATCCCCGGGAGACCCGGCAAGGGCTTGACATCCTCCGAGCTGCTGACACTGTTCAGGACATTGAGCTGCAGAAGCAGCAGCCACAAGACAGGTTAGAGGAGAGACACATCTCAATAGAACCATCCCCAAATGGAGCTGACCCTTCCCATGCTGCTCCTGCCAGGTTTGTCCCACAGGTTTATCCCCAGCAAGTCCACAGGGCTGCCATGGGCAGGCAGACATCCTCTGCTGAATGAGCAGGCACTAAAGCAGATATTGCCTGATGTTCTAACCAAAGCCAGGACTAAGCAGAGCTGGGAAAGGACAGGCAGTAACCTCAGCTGCTCAGTTACAGCCTCCAAGCCATGAGGCTGGTGGGATCCTGCCTGCTTCATTAGCGGATGCTGATCGCTGGCTGCTGGCAGCCACAAGCTGTAACAGCTTAGCAAAGAGGAGCTTTGCAGCCAGCTGATTTCTAACAACTCAACCTGCACTGCTACATGGCTAGGGAAGCTGTAACAGTGTTTAAAAAACCAAAATTTCGTGGGTTAGCTTCCCTGACTCATGATATCTGCACGTACACATGAAAACATGGCCATTTGGTGACTCTCTGGGACTTTGGTTCCCAAATGCTATCACAGGTGGCAGATTTGGGTTTACCTGATTATTAAAAAAAAAAAAAATTAAAGGGGTTGAGCATCTAAAAACCAGAAGCTGTGAGATGCAAGCAAACAACACAGAGCCCCCAGCTGAGATCCCCAGGAGCTGCTCGTGGCTGCTGAAGTTAAAGGTCACAAACCCACATTGATTAGAGACCAAAGCCTGATGTTACCCAAGGCTTCATTTTATTGCTGTTTGCTTTGGAGCCAGGGGCAGGGCATGGAGGATTAAGGGCCATTGAGCAAGTCTTGTCAAAAGCTGTCTGCATAGACCAATGTCTCTCCAAGCTTTCCATCAAATCACCTTCCCCACTGCCGTGGGTTGAGGGCTGGGGATGGCTGCTCCATCCCTGAGTTTGTTTGGAACAGTCATGCCAGTTTATCAGCTCAAATTCTTCTTCCCAGCAAAAAGGCAGAAGCAGGGATGGAAAACAAAGGTTTGGATGAAGACCCAGCTCGAGCCTTCATTCCAGTCTCTGTAACATTTAAAACAGTAGATTTCATGCATGTTGATGAAAGTTCTCCATTTGCTCCAAGAAATTGCACATTTCCCGCAAAAAAAGTGGCAATTTCCACAGTAAATTTCAGTAAAGAACAAGGGCTAATCCCATTGGAATTTTTGGACCTTTCATTAGAAAAATAAAAAGGAGAAGCCTGTTCTCAGCTTCCCTCACTGCTGTCCCTTCATTTTCAAAGCTTCAAAGGTTTTAATAACATGGAAAATAAAAATTATCCAGCAAAAATTGGGAGCCAAGTTGTTTTCCTCTACTAGAAAATATAAGTGTATTGGGAAAAATTGCCCAGCGGAGCAGAGGTTCGATCTCAAGATTCAAACCAGGCACTGGCAACTGTAAAGCCTTATGCTTCAAAATCCAGGCCAAGGAAAGGAGAAATAAACCCCTTCCCCCCCACGAGTGTCCATCATCTTGGCAAAATGCTGAGCCACAAGGAACTTTTTTGTGGTTTAAAATGTCACTCAGAACTCAGGTACCACCTTTTCTTCCTCCCTGTCTGCACTTTGAAGCAATAAAAGGGAGAGAGGGTGCATGGGAGGGGGACACACTGGGCAGTTTTAGCCATCAGTGTCCTTAGAGCTTGACTCCTGCAGGTTAAGTGCAATCATGTATGATATCTGGGACAACTGCTTGAACCCAAATCCATTAGCTGGCTCCCTGCTGAATCCCCAGGGCCCAGCTGTCTCCTTGCATTAGAGGCAACACAAATGGAACCCTCTCCTAGGATCTGGGAACCTGGCATGGTGCCCAGGCTGGGGAAACCACTTCCCACAGCATCCCCAATCCCAAAGGAAAGGCTCCCAAGCAGTCAATACTGCCAAAATTTCCTGTCCAACCATCCTGCCCTTGATGTCACGGGCACAAATACCATCAGATCCATGGGGAACAGCTGGCTGGTGCAAGGGGAAGAGGGATGCTCCAGCATTGCCACTTCCCACAGCAGGGGCCCACACAGGAGCTGGGGATGCTGGGGAAAGGTAAGCCAAACCTCATCCTCTTTCAGAGCTCTTCAGGGGCCTCCCCATGCCATCCTCTCCCAGCCTTCCAGGTGCTAAGAGGAGCTTCAGGCATTCCAAGGAAGAGCAGCAGGGAATGGGGCAGAGAGGGCTTGGGGACCATCTCCTTGCTTTTTCCTCAGCAGGAGCCACGAGGCTTCTGAGCACTTCCCACCTTCGGGAAAATCTTGCTTATGAGAGGCAGAATTTTCACTTAGATCTGGACATCCAGAACACTTCAGCTCTCTGTCAAAATGCCACACGGCCACCAGAAACGCAGGAGGTGGTGCCAGGCTTTTGGAGCAGCACGTCTCCATCCCACAGAGCCACCCTGGGAGCCCCATCCACGGCTCTGGGGAAGTGCCAGCCCTAACACCTGGGTCTGGAAGGGAAACCTCAGCACCCACGTGAGCACAGGCAGTAAGGATGGGAATGCTTCATTTCGCTTCAGGCCAGGTTTATACGCAACACAGTAGGTGGCTGGCATTTAGCATTAACATTTGTCTCTCCCTAGAAAGTCTGTCTCCTTTCCAGATAATGAAACAAAGCAGATATGCTCTTGCAGGAGGAAGGGCAATGTTTCACATGCTGCAGCCCCTGGCTATCCTGTCTGTTTCCATGTACAGCAGAGCTGGACTGCACCCACGGTGAGAACAAAGCTGGAAATTAGCTCTGTTCCTTTATCCTGTAGGGTATTTTAAAACTGCTGTGGTCTCTGTGTCTATGATTTATGCAGATTCACGTGCTGGTAAATGTTCTTTACAGCTGAGCTCCCTGAGTGGCCAAACTCCCCACCAGCCCATCCTTCCTCTCAACTTTTGGGATTTTACCCATCCCGAGTGAAGAAAGTGCGCACATCCCCACCTGTGGGCTGGCGTGGGTCACGAAATTCATGCCTGGAGCAGAGGACAGAGCCACGGGGTGAGAGCCCAGGGAGGAGGTGATGACCCTGTAGGGCGAGCCCAGGGCGTTCACGGGGGAGCCCAGGGCGTTCATGGGCGACGGCAGCGCCCGCGCGGCGCTGGGGGGCTCGAGGTAGCTGTGGGGCCCCTCCACGCAGGGATTCCCTGTGGAAAGGCCCGAGGACAGGCTCACCGACGTGGAGCTGGCGTGCACGGGGGAATCTGCAGGGAGAAGCAGAGAGATGGAGCACACCGAGTGTTACAGCCATCAGCTGCCCAGCCACGGCTGTGCCAGCTCCAAATGCCAGCCCAGCCTCAAAACCAACCTCAAAACCAACCTCAAAACCAACCAGCAAATTGTGCTATAAACGGAAAAGAACAAAATGTTGGTTAGAGTACAGGAAAATCATTTACATACAGCAACAAAACTTACTGGGAGGATAATGCTGAATAACAAAATATTCCTTCTCTGCTCCAGTGCCTTGGCAGACTTAGAGGAAGGCACCACTGCCTCAGGCTGGTTTTCTCTGAACTCCTCCCTGAGGTCCCACTTCTTTCTTTCCAAGCCAGCTTGAGAGACAGCATACTTCTGAAACTCTGAAATCCTCACCAGCCAGCCTGGCAACTCTGAATGTTCCACATGTTTTATGAAGCACCTCTGCTCCTTGAGATGGCTCTAGCCTCATGTTCCCATGGCTTAATTTCTCCCCTTCCCACCTAGGTGTGTCCCCACTGTTCCGTTTCACATGTTCACTCTCAAAGCTGGAAGCCAGCATCTTCCACAGGAGCTGGAGCAACACAAGAATGGCTTGTGACATGCCAGCAATGCAAGTTTCAGCACGAGGCAGCCCCAAAACAACTTGTCCTTTATTTTTCCTCATTTGTACAAATCAGAGCCGAGGCTTTGGCCATACAGATGTGCCAGGGCACAGCTACAGGGACAGAGGGTTTCTTCCCTCCACGCTGAAGAGCTGCAGTGCACATCACCAAGCTGAGCCCCATGAGATCAGTCTGCTCCTGAACCCTGCTGGGGAAGAAGTGGTGTAGAAAAACAATATAACCCTGATCATTGCCACTTCAGGGCAGACTCTAAGGCTGAACAGCTCAACCAAGGCCTAAACATTGTCTTCTGCAAGACCACAAATATTCAGAGGGCATCTAGGCATCAAATACCCACTAGTGCCAATGGGTTGTGTATTTAGGTGCATTTTAAGGATTCACATGACCTTTTCTCCCTCTCTTAGAATTTTCCAGCCCTAGTTAGCATTGGCTGTCATTAACATTTCTGTGAACCATTATTTCTCTGCTGGTTTTTCAACACAGGAGATCATTCCCTGGAGTAGCAAGGCAAAGATGTTGTGTGGGAAGGTCACACAGCCGGTTTTTCGTGGCTGGCACAGATTTCTCCCCTTGCATTTGCAAGTAAGGCAGCACCTTGGTGTTTTGTTTGTTTGTGGGTTTTTTTCCCTCCTTTTAACATTACTGCAAAGTTATTTAGGTGACAGTGTTTGTTATTCTACCTGAAGTAACAATCAAATCTGATTCAAAGGGAAGATGCACAATAAAGACGGGAAAAGGTCAGCTTGCTGAATAACATTAAAGACATTTGTCAGAGTCAAGGAGGACTCGATCCGCCGTTATCAACCCACTTCAGACTTAATTCTGCAGAGGGAGGGGGAGAAAAGGTCTTTGTCAATTCTTGCTCTGGCTTTTTGGATCAATTCTCCCAGTGGGAGAGCGATGTGCAGCAAGAGGAAGCCGGCTCAGTGACAACAGCAGAAGCCTCGGAGGCAGCGAGGCGGTCTGGAGGCAGGGCCAGGGCTCCTGCCTGCTGCCACAGAGTCACCCCACGTCCCCCTGCCACCATCAGGGGGACACACAGCCTGCTTTCTGCCAGCAGACAGCAAAATCCCTACCTTGGAATGGGTTCCAAGCGCTCAAGTCCTCCATCCCAGGGAGAGAGTGCCTTTGGCACTGGGCAGAAGATGGGCTGTTTGCCTGGACCCCCCCTTACCTGAGCAAGCACTCAGCTCACACAGCCACCTCAGATGGTTCTTAAAAGGACCATCCTGACCCGGGCCATTATCAGCTTCAGAGAAAAGCAAATGCATTTTTCATCACCTGTGGTACCATAACGCACACCAGTCCTCCCCAGCATCTGTAGCACAGGCCTAGAAAGAATTTGCTTTTACGCCTCTTTAAATAACTAGGTAAACAACATTGCCTTTGAGGATTCCTCAGCTTGGAAAATAAGTCATTGCAGGGGATATTGGGCAGAGATCTATCACACCAGGACAGCTGAGCAGAATGATTCTTTATCCTTTTCCATTAACACAGAAAAGGGCATATTTTGAAAGTATCATGCAGAAGATTTAAACCAATAAGAAAAGACACCCAGGAGAGTTAACTGTTTGCTTTTATGCCAGACCTTACAGAAACACTGTCACTGCTAAGTTTCTCCATTTGAGAGGCTCCAGGCTTCACATTTTCATGTGAAAGCTTCCAGGCTTTCACACAAGGAGGCTGCTGGCCAGTGCAAGCCCCACAGTGGGCTCATGCCTCTGCCAAGGGGCAAAAATTTCGGGGTTGTGTCCAGGATGGGATCAAAGGTCAAATCCAGGAAACCTAGAGGGTTTGTATCTCTGCTATCCCAGCAATGAGATACCAAAGAGGAAGCGTGAATGCACTGTTTGCATTCACATTTGGTGGAGATGGATGGTTAAATGAAAATACCTACTGGAGAGCACAGAGGTGTAAAGCCAGGCTTTGCCAGGGCCTGATGACACAAACCAGAGTTAACATGCTGGTTTCTACAGTGCCTGGCCACACTGTCCTGCCAAGGCTCTGACAAACCCCTTGGTCAAATCAAGCAGTGTTAACTTTCCACTTACCAAACTACAACTTTATCCATCTGTTACAAATTGGAATAAAGCCCCCATTTAGAAAAGCACAACAATGACCACAAGAAGCCCACAAACAACAAAAAAACCTTTGACTTCCAGTCCCTTTCTGGGATAAGTGTGCTAAGCCATTCCCCAGGGGAGCAGAAATGCATTCTCCTGCACCTGGGGAAAGTCTTCCTCTCAGCTTCTCATTTTCAGGCTAGAGTGCTCCGAGAGGGATATAAGAAATGACTGTTAGCAGACTATCAGCTTGTGAGAGGAAACAATTTTCATGGCTGAAAGGTGTGCAGGAAGAGCCATGCCAAAGCATCCTTGACCCTGGGGTTAATTATTCACTCAGCTGAACACGCTCAAACGTGTTTCAGTTCAAAGAAGCCAGGGAGGCTTGGACTGTGCAAACAGCCGTGTTATGAAAGAAAACAATTAAGTAATTAACTAATAATTAAAAAATTAAATAAAATAATTAACTAACTTAAATTATTCGTAAGAAAATACTGATGCTCTGTGTCCCACATCTCCCAGCAGAACCCAGAAAGGTCTTGGGTTCACCGGGATGGAATGGCTTTACTCAAGGTATTTTCTCCCATCATTTGGGGGACAGACAAATGGCAGTGCAGCAGGGCTAGAGAGGAGCTGCTCTGCAGCAGGGAAGCAGCTCTGGGATGGAGCAGGGTGGGCTGGGGAGACAGGACTCAGTCCTGCACGCCAGGCACAGCCGGCCGCCCCCGCAGCGGCGCTGGGCACAGGTGACATTTGCACAGGGCTGCAGCGTGTCCAGCAGGTAATGCGAGGTGACAGCAGGAATGGGGACGCCCTGAGGAGCACAGGGCACCACCACACTGGCCATGTCCCCACTCCAGCTGGGGAAGAACAGCTGGGACCAGCATCGAGCACCAGGGCTCGCTGCTGCTTTTCACCACCCACTCTGCATTCATCGTTGGCTTATTTCTGATCCACAAGTGGGGCTGTTTGTCTTTCTTCCTTGTTTCCCTTCTCCACATTAATGCATGGACAAGTAGTTTCCTGTCCAAGTTCAGGGAAGCTCGATTTTGTATTTATTTCTCTCCTGGAGGAGCAGGGGAAGAGAGGACAGGAGGATTGTTTGGATTTTCTCTCTGCTGCAAACATGCACTGCCCAGAGAACCCTCCATCAACTCTCCACATTTCTTAAACAGAAACACACTCCAGCCTTCTCTTGGAAGGATTCAAAGCTTAAGAAGAAAGAACTTGCTTCTGGGTGCTTCACTGTTTCAAAGTAGCTCTGCAACTTAGGGCATTGTTTGTGGCTGGGAGCAGCTGGAAGCGCACACACACACAGATACAGTGTCCATGCTCTTGCTTCAGCATTCAGAATAATATCCAATGTCAGCTGAGTCATCTCTGCAGACATTAGGAAAAATAATGAAGAAAGACCCCAAGAAACACTCACTTCTCTGCCTTTTGAAAATACTGCCCTCGAGGACATAAGCAACAGCATCACCTTCACCCACCGGATACAGAAACTGAGCAAGCACACAAAGCTTTGATACTCAACTTCCAGCTGTGTTTCATCTCCACTTTAGCAAAATCCTAATCCAGGGATAGGAAACTTGCATGAATAGCCTCATAAATCAGGAGCAGAAGAGCACCACCCACAGCACAGCAGATGTGTAGGTGTCCAACAGATGCACCTGCAGAGCACAAAAGCTCCAGGTCCACCACAGCAATGCTGAACAGCCAGGTCTGGGCTAACACAGAGAAACTGAACCAATGTGAGCTTGATGAAGGCACTCTGTGCTCCAAGCACTTCACAGGTGAAGCTGAGGAAGGCATGGAAACAAAGAATTCTCTTTTGCAAGCGTGCACAAACACCTTGGTGAAGGCAGTAGGAAGAGAAGGAACCAGGCTGCAACCAATAAAACTGTCTTGATTTTCACACAAATAATGGCAGCAAACAGCAGCTTCAGCAGTTACACCTGAGTAGAAAGAAGAATCAAAATGCAGAGACCAGAAACATTCAAGCACTAGACACATTGTCTGTGTAGCCACCACAGGCTGCAAGTTTGTTTTTTTGGCTAATGCCTCTTCAGCTCTAACACTCAGCAAAGCCTTGAGAGAAATACCCATGTTCAACTCAATTAAGGCCTAAAACAATCCTTGAAGATCCCTGGCAAGCCTAGAGATGATGATGGTCTCAACATTCACAGTTTCCTTTCTGATATCAGAGAGAATCAAAAGTGGGAAGTCATCAAAAAATGAAAAACACTTACGCTCCCAAGGCTTCAGAGGAAAGGTTCAATTCATTGGCACAAACATTGAAAGGTGTGAGCTGCCTTGCCTGACACATGACTTTGCAGATACTCCATCCCCTGCAGATCAGAAAGCACAGAGAAGTGGGAAGAGACAGGCAGAGAAGGGCTGATCTCAGGAGAGGAGCACGAGTGTGCGTGGGAGGCACAGCCTGGCAAACAGCTCGTCCTTGGGGACGACGTTGAAAGGGAAATACCTGTGAGAAACACTCCAGAACCTGGCTGCAGTTATGTAGCAGAATAACTGGAATCGAGCAAAGTCTTGCTGCTATGACTGCAGAAGTTGTTTTTCTTTAATACACAGAAGATGAACCAAAAAACTCTTCCCTTTCTGGGGATATTTTTAACTGTCCAAGCAGATTCCCACAGACAGTACAAAATGCCATGCTAATATCCCACAGGAAGGTTAGTGGGTTTGCCTTGCTTTTAAGGTCCAGTAATCTCTGTGTTTCCATCTTCCTGCTCAGCTCCAAGTCAATAAATAATGCAGCCTTCCCTGACCGCTAAAAACAAGGAGCAAAACTTTCAGGAGCTGTAGTGGCACATATGGGAGCAGGGGTTTCTCCTACAGGGCAGCAGAAAGTTTCCCTCAACTCTCCAGGTGGTGGGAAGAGCTGCTTCCTCTCTTCTCTGGTAACTCTCCTGTGCCTCCCTTGCAAACAGGGGCCACCCAAAACCTGGCCACAAGAAACTGTGTGTTGTGTCCAAATGTCCTTGGACATACTAAGCTATTGACCCACTGTCCAATTCCAGCCAAACCAGGCCAAGACCTCAAAATAGCATCTGCTGAGCCTGCACCAGGGAAAGACTCCTTTAGCAACTACACATGAAGTAATTAAAAAAGAACTGCAAGCCAAATTTGCTCAAAAAGGTATCACATCTCCCTGGTGACCACAGGAACACAAGAGAATTGGATAAAGTTCCTCATCTCCAAAAGAAAAAAAAAAAGGCAAAAAAGTTGTTGAATTTGAGGCCTGAAGGGCTTTTCCATGATTGTTTGATCAGATTTCCCACTTGGCCAGCAGCTACCAGGAAAAAACATGCACAGATTCCTACAGTTGTCTTTGAACTTGTGGAGAGGCTACAGGTCCCCAGGAGAATGGACCTCACTGACTGCAGGACCTGTGGCTGCCCCAGGCAACTGAAGACAAGTTGGTCCTGCTTTAAAAGAAAAACTTTTACCAAATTTAAATTTAGTTGCCCAGTCACTGGAATTTCTCACACCTTTGCTGGGTCAAAGGGCTCTTTTCCATCCTCACATCCACAATTACAGGAATGGACACAGCAAGCCATGACATCCAGGGAAAAATGCATCCCACAGGTCACAAAATCTGGGACCACCACATGTGAAGAAGGTGCCAGCCAGCCAGGCAGGCACAATCTGGGTTTTCCTCTCCCTATCCCCCAAACGACCTGGCCTAACCCTGCTTTGCTTGGGAGAGCTGACAAGATTGCAGCCGGAGGTGGCGTGGCCACAGGCCAAGTTACATGGGTACTAATAAAAGAGACTTTGTGGAGGAGCCAAGTTAGTTCTTGTCCCCAACCAACTGTGCCAGAGAGTGCTCACATAGAGAGGACAGCCAGCACAGCATCTTTCCTTGCCCTGGGAGCTGGGCTTTGGGTGAAATGCATCCTTCTGGAGAATAAAAACACATTTTTAAGCCCTTTCTTTGCTCCTTAGTGCACGTCTCCTGCTTTAGATGTGTAAGGGTGCCTCATCTGAACGTTTTCCCTGCTATTCTACAAACTCATCTGTGACACCCTGGAGTCTGATTGTCCTTTTCTCATCACAAATCATGTGCTTATGGCCACATTATGGATGTGCTTTCTCAGACAAATTTGGTGGTGCTTATTCAGGTGTTTAAGATCAAAGTGAGTGTTACACACACCATCAAAAGCACATACCTTATTTCTAACCCGAATGCAGATAAAATAAAGTTAAAGCAGAGGTAAGAGCTACCTAAAAGCAAAGGAAAAGACAGCAAGTAGATGCCTTTTTTGGTTGGTTTTTTCTTTTTTTGGCCATTATGCTGAAATTGAAGCCCAGAATTTCAAAGCTAAAGGAAATCTGAATGCAAGAAGATCTAGACAGGCTGAACAGAGGAACCTGCATCACCTCAACTTTGCCCTCCAGCAACAGAGTGCAATGAATGCTGAAAGCTGACAGCTTAGTGTGGACACTGCCCTGGCATCCTGATGTTCCCCAGGAAGAGTTTCAGGGCTTTTCCAAAGCATGGGTGAGCAGCAAGCACCACAAACACATTGTGGGCTTCATGGTGAGGACCCAAGTGGAAGATCCCTTCCATCCATGGCCACCACCAGCTCTCCTCCTCCAAAGCCTGGCTGCCCTCTCACAGCCCCTAAAGCTGTCTGACCAAAACAGCCACTGCCTCCTCAGGCAGGCAAAAATCCCCCTGTGCAGACCCAGCCACCCAGGGAGAGGGAGCTGCCACATCACTGAGCAGCCTCAGGGACATGGGAGCTCTCTGGCTTTGAGGGGAATGTGGGTGGGAGTGGTAAACTCCATCCAGGGAGCACAGCACAGGACAGAGGGACTGTGTGAAAACATCCCAAACAAAACTTGGCCAATGCTTTTGCATCTCTGTCAGGCATTCACATACAGAAAACAACTCTGTTTCTAATACCAAGTTGGAAGCAGGTTAAAACACCAGTTTAATACTTTAAATGGAAGTTAAACTCCCAGTACACTGAACTGCTGGAGAACAGTCCCTTCGCCTTTATTGGTGGAACAGAAATCCCTCTGCTCCTATCACCAATTTCCTCTCCTAGAAATCTCCCAAAGGCTCTGCTGAGTGTTGTGACCCTTGTCCTTACAGGGATCTCTGCCTGGTTACTGTGAAGATCAGCTTGAATGTCAGTTTTCTTTTGGTTCATTGCAAACTTGTAATAGAAATAAATTAAATTAAACACAAATAACACTTTCATTGTTTCGTTCTTATTGCAGCAATAGGAGAGAGTTCAGCTTGTGTTTGCTGAGTCCTTAAAAACACCAGTGAGCAATAGATTCTCCTGAGGAGTCATCCCCTTCCTGCAGAAACAGCCTAAAAAGGTATTTTGGAAAGTCGAGCGCTTGTGAAACTTAAGGATAACTTGATGCAATAGCAATGACTTCTCTGGAGCTGGAGAATTACCAGAGGTGAGCATCTGGCGATTAAAAAAAAAATATATACACACAGTGGGAACATCCCATGTGCAATCTGATGTCTGCACGAACTGCTTCTCCAGCAGAGAAAGAATAGGCTGGTGTAAACAGCCTGGGGGCCTCCAGAGTGAATCCTGGAGGCATTTACCCACCTTGAAGGGCTGGGAACAACTCAAAGAGTTTTCCAGAGGTAATAAGACTTTGCACATGCATGCACTTTAAGTTCCATCAGTACTTTTGTCAGCAGCCCATAGGTGGGTGCTCGCAGCCCCTGGCAGCCAAGCACCCCAACCTACAGCTCCTCAACCCATTCCCCTTGCACATCCCCCGTGGCAGGGCAAGGGGAATAACTTCAGATAAAAAAAAAAAACTATGATGGCAAAGCCCATTTCCCAAGAGCAGCTGTGGTTCCTGCAGCCAGGGCTGGCTCACGGCGGTGGGCACAGGGATGTCACAGCCCCAGCTCCATCCCCCTGGGCAGCCTCCCTGGGCTAATCCGACACAGCTTCACACGATTATGGTGGGATCTGTGTCACAAGGGCAGGAGCTAGCCCCACAACGCAAGGAAATAGTTTTCTCGGGGGGTGTTTTACGCTTGAAAAGTAATTTTTTGCCCCCAACACTTTAATAAAAATTAAATTGGAATGATGCTTACTTGGTTTGATCCTGTTCTTACAATGAAGAGATTCAAGCCACGACATACAGACACAAACATGCATCTCCCAAATGATCCACTAAACTTCAAAGCAGAGCGCTTTGACTCAAGCCTGCAAAATTTCAGGCAGCCTGGTTTGGCCGTGCAGAAGTTCACAGCACATAAAACCACAGGACAGCTTCAATCACAGGCACACGGGCACTGGAAGTTACAGCCACATCCGAGCGAGGCCAAAAAATTCCCTTCCCACCCCCCCGCCACTGTGGGATCAGTTCCTCCACCTAACCCAGGAGGCACAGACTGCAAACGCAAGTGAAACACTTACTGCCAAAGCCCGCAGGAAACTTAATGAAGTGAGGATAATTCCCATACATGTTTAATCTTCAGTTCATCGCTCGCCTTTCCCAACACAACCGCCCGCTCTAAACTCCAGAGCCGCCCGGAGCGCAGCGCATCCCGCGGGGTCGGGGCATGGCTCTGCAGGAGCGGGGGCTCTCGGAGGGTGCCAGGGCGGCCGCCCCCTGCCGTGGGCTCATCCTCGCTTCAGGCTGGCAGCAGCTGAGCCATCCTGCTGTTCCCAGCCTCAGAGCCCGCTGCCCGGCTCCGTTCCCTGCGAATTCCCGGCGCGCCGGCCGCGGAGCATAATCGCCCGGCGGAGACGGCAGAGGAGGCACGGCGGCTCCGCTATGGATCGGGAATTGGGAGGAGGGGGAGAGGTTAAGTTGTTTAGGGGAGGAGCATCCTGGGGAAGGAGGGGGGTGCTTGGTTTTTCCACCAGTGAAGGCTCGGCTCGGTAACTAACACAGCAGCGCCGGCCATGTGGAGCGATTCTCCGGATCAGCCCTCGTCCGGAGGAGTTCCACATCCACACTCGCATCCCGCAGCGAATCGTGCCTCGGCTGTGGGGCTGGACTGCAGTCGCCCCAAGGGAATGCGAGGCTGAGGAGGACCGGGACCTCGCTGGGGCTAGCAAAGCTGGCGGCTCAGCTCGCATCCCCAGCCCCACCCGAACGAGCGGGGCTGATTTTCGAAAGACGCGCAAACCACACCAAAAGCGTCATTAAGCAGATGCTGAAGCTGAGGTGGGACACGGGACAGACACAATCCATGCTGCATACAGTCAGTAAAGTGCACGGCCGGGGCAGCAGAGTGCATTAGGCTTGAGACAGCCCCAGACGTACATCCACAACTCCAGTCTGATGCCCAGCCCTCTCGACAGTGAAGTTCTGCAGGAAACGTGTAGAAATAAGCAGAAACAAGCAGCCAGGCTGGGGCAGAGGCACATGCAGTCCCCAGCACTGCCCCCTCCAGTGACTGGTGCTCCGAATCAGGAACAGCCCCAGTTCCCCGACTGGCAAGCCCCCAGCCAAACCAACTCATGCAGTTCTGGGGAGCGGCAAGGATACAGCACAGCCCACTGTTTCTGCTGTCTGATCTGGGAAGCCTCAAACCAAGCCACCTCAAAGGAATGGAGGAGGGAGGAATTCTGCTGGAGGTCTGCACTTACATGTGTGCTGGAGGAGAAGGTGGCTGGAAGGAAGGTCACTGGCAGCAGCAGAGAAAGGGGGCTTGGGGCTAGCAAGGGGCTTTGCCTTCCCAGGGAGACCACGGGGAGCATGGCATGCAAGCAGCAAGACAAAAAGAGGGAAGAGCAGATTAGGATGTTTGGCATCCTAGGACGGCCTTCTGGCCCTTGGCTCCCTCCAGGTCACCCCAGGACCCATTTTGGCCTTTGGCACAAAGCATGGTGGAGGGGGAAGGCATGGAATGTGCCAGCCCAGAGCTGTTCAGAGCACCCAGCAGCAGCTCAGGCAGATGCTGACTGAGGTGCAGTCAGCCCTGAGGTATTGAGTCTGCAGGAGAAGGAAAGGTTACTCTTGTTAGCTCTGTTTCTTCCTTTGCTCTCAGACATTGCCACATCCATTTATCTCCAGCTAGAGTTTAAGCTAGAAAGGGTTTTTCCTCTCCCTTTTATTAACAACATTTAAATTCTTTTTCAAAGGTTCTTATTATAATAAATTCTTTTTATTTCCTTCAATTTCTGCTCTGCATCTGCATGTGAGGACTCGGTAATGTGCAGTATCGGGAGGGCACCATGACATGGATGCACTTTTTGGGCAGCAGGTACATCAGATCAGCTCCAGGACTTCGAGTTTACCTGGGAATGGGAACCTAACATTTGGGAGTGCATCAGCAGTACAAATGGGTAAGCTGCCTGCTGTCAGGAGCAAGGAGGTTTGCAGGCAGTAGTATCAGCATTCTGTATAGCCCATTAACTGCAGCCTGGGTTTGCACACACCTTTTTTTTTTCCTCACAGTTAAAAAAAAAAAACAAACAGATCAGTATTCACAGTAGGTTCTACTGAGGCAAAAAAAACTCAACAAGCAACTGCCGTCTCGCAGGAGGAATACAAACAGAATACAAACAGCAGAGATCACTCTTGTATTTTCTATCTGGCCACCTTTCACATCTCATTTGTTTTATTGCACAAACATTAATGGCGCTGCAGAACTGTTTTTAGAGAAGGAGAGGCAGCTGAGCACCAATGCTTACACATCCCTCTCACTGGCCAAAGTTTTGAGCTCTGGGGAAGGGAGACCAAAGGGTTTGATAATCATCCAAACCCCCGTGTGGTGCTGTGTCCCATCCCTCTCCTGTTCAGCCAACCTTGTCAAGCCCTGCCACCTCCCCAGCATACAACAAGGCCACTCCAGTGAATGTCCTCAGCTCAGGACAGTTCTCCAGGTGTTCCCAGCTACATCCAGGTGCAGGAGATGTAGGCACAGCTCCTGTTTCAGTGGAGGCTGCCCCACACTCCAGCCTGCCTAATCCAAGGGGTGTCAATCCCAGCAACCACAAGGATTTCTAACCTGTCTGCAAAGTTTGCTGTTTCAGGATAACACTGGCTTTGCCTGCAGTGCTGTCCTTTAACAGCCACGCTGGGATCCTTGTTAGGAGCAGGAAGCAAAAGCCAGGCACAAGGCAGGGATACCTCAATACCCTGCAGGCAGAAACCCAGGGCACTGCTGAGCAAGAGGCTGCAAGGAGATTGTTTCAATCTCCTGATAGAAAATTGGATTTCTCAGCAGGGCAAGTTTTTTTTTTCCTCCGTCACAAGACTGAAAGAAACATTTTTCAATCAAAAAAGCCTAGCAAACAGTCTGCTTTCAAGAGAAGTGATTTTTCACACATACATACACAAACACACACACGTTGGATCCCAGAAACCTGGGAGTTTTGAGCTTTCTGTGCTTTCTGGCACTGACCCCCTGGAGAACATTGCTTTTGACCTGAGGCCTTGGAGAAGGCTTCCAAATTTGAGTGATGGAGTTAAAATCACAGGTGTGTAGTTAGAATAGAAGTGTGTAATTTCACATAGTGAAAGGTTTTGAATTTAATGTTTTTATAATGTAGTAATAGGTATGGGACAAGATGGAAGATTTTGGGTGTTGTCTTTTTTTCTGTCTTCTTCCTTCTTCATGATTTCAGGTCGTAGTTTCTGGTTAGTGCTGCACTGTGGATCACAGGGGTTTGGTTATTGGGTCAAAACTATAAATAATATAGGTGTTAGCTCTTTTTTGGACTGTTTAGCTTTAAAAGACCTTGTAACTAGCTAGATTCAGCTCCATTTCGCTCACTTTTAGCTGGTAGCTAGAAGTGCTGCTGAAGTCTCTGTACTTTAGATAAGATTTAATAAACAACCAAGCCTGAACGAGAAAATTCATCTCCTTCACGTTTTAATCCTGACTCTGAGTGAAGACAGAAGAAAATGAAGACAAGTCACTAATTAAGTGCTGCAGTTACCACCTTTACACACACACTCAGTAAGATCCAAAACTTCCACACAAGAGAAGGACTTTGTGCAGCCCCACACAGAACCAGAGGGATGTTCCTCTGCTCTGGTGCCATGGGAAAGCTCTGCCTGCCCAGCAGCCATGCAGAGATTCAGTGTGGCTTTGTATCCCTGGTGCCCAGGTGCCCACCAGCACTCAGAGCTGAGGTTTTGAGACAAACCCACTCTTGCACAGCAGTTTTGCTTCCACCTGCTTGAGTCACACACCTCCCTGCCGTGCCAGCCTGGCTTGTCCCTTGTCCCCAAGCCGAGCAGGAGGGTTTGTGCCCTCGCCAAGCTGCATGCTCAGTGCAGCCCTGGCAGCTCTGGGAACAGGGAGGTGTGAGCAGTGAAGCAGCTTTGCGTTCTAAGCACCAGCCGTGCCGAGGTTTAGCAGCACCATTAATTCTTACCCACCACGCGGGATCTCAGCAGCTCTAATTCCATGCTAATGAAGTTTTAGTAGGGAATTATTTTTATTGATCTGCCCAGAGCAAAGAGCCTGATTTTAGACCGGCTCTGTCAGCACCCCCTTTCCTCACAACTCTTTTCTTTCTGTGGGAGAGGAAAGAAGACAAAACAGCTCTGAGCTCCTTAAAAAGGTTGGCAGTCCCAAGCAGTAAGTGGATTACTTTATTGATTTTTAGCAGATCTGGGTTAGTGAGTGCTTAGCACTGCAGAACACATGCACATACAGAGCAACTTCAAGGAAACCCCTCCAGGCCCTTTCCTCAGGCAAATCAAGCGGCAGGCAATTCATTTAGGAGACCTCCATGGATTTTGGAGCATGGAGAAGTTCCAGTCCCTGCACCCAAGTCAGCCTGTGACAGATAGACTCTAGGGGCCAGCCCAGCCTCTCTTAAGCAGTACTGCAGGACCTTACAGAGGCAGCCCCTCAGTTTCTTGTAGAATAGCACAATTCCCAGCTTCAGAGTATTAAATGCTTTTTATTCCTCTGCCCATCCTCGTTGTTGTGTAAAAGGAGAAGACACCATGTCTGCCACTGTTAATTTAGGAAGGAAAACCATTGCCATGCTGCACCCAGATGGGATTCAGTGCTGCCAGGGGCATCCAGCAGCCACATCTGGGGCATCAGTCAGAGCAGGACTCCTGACAAAGCAGAACTGTTCAAGCCAACCAAGATGCTAACATGGTGTTGGGATCTCCAGCTCACTCACTCACCTCCCAGTTAACTTTCCAAGGCCACTGTACTGCAGTGAGCATGCCTGCAGTGTGCTGGAATAGCATCTCAAAGAACTCCTCCACCAGTGCTACTCCACCAAGCCTTTTAGGATGCTGGTCTCTGGAGCCTGACTGCATAAAGGCCTACAGGGGAATAATTTTATCCCACTTTGTGCCAGAACCAGGAAAGCTGGAAAGTAAATATGGTTCCTTTTCCTTGAACTAGGAGAACCCCAAATATGTTCAAGAATTCCATCAAGCCCCACCCCATCTTTGTTTAAAGGCAAAGGCAGTCTATGTGTATACTGATAGACATGACCAAATAGAAAGGTTGCAGCTCTTATAATCCCACAGCTGTGCATTCATCTTCTTCCTGCCACACTGCTCCAGAGTGACAGAAATCCAGGGAAAACCCACTTCCCGTGGGGTGCTGGTGTTAGAGCTGGGCATCCCTTCACATGGCTAATGAGGTGCAATAAGTGCTGAGTGCCCCAGGAGCCAAAATGCCCATTCTCCTCCCTGCTGATCTCTGAGGGTGACACAGACACCAGGTGACCTGCTCAGGGCCAAACAGGAAGTCAGTGCCAGAGCAGGGACTTGAAACTGGATTTCTCCAGGCCAACAAGTGGATTGAACCAACCTCATCCATCTGTTGGACTGGTCCATGGCATTGGCCTGGGACAGGCAAAAGTCACCAAAAGCAAGTTGCCTCCCTGGAGATGGAGAGGAAGGGAGCTGCTGCATCAGCTCTACCCCTTCTAGGCTGCCTTAGTGCTAGTCCCTGACTCTGAGCTGCATGGCACCAGCTCCTGATGTTCCAGGAGAAGATACAGACCTCTTCTCTTCTCTTCTCTTCTCTTCTCTTCTCTTCTCTTCTCTTCGGATATAGTGCATCCATGGAGAGTATCCTTTCTTCTACCCCTATGTTGACAGTGGAACTTTGGGGAATGCCAGAAATTTTGTTCTTCCTCCTTCTGGGCGCACCTCAGAGAGTGTTTTTCCCAAGGGAGGAGGAGCACACTAAATACAGGCAGCATTCAGAACAGCTGAGAGGGGAAAAATCAGAATAGAGGAGATCCCCTGGAAGCTGCAGGGACAGTGGGGATGTGCCTGCCCTGCCCTGCTGACCACAGACCTGGGACAGCCAAAAGTCACCAAAAGCAAGTTGCCTCCCTGGAGATGGAGAGGAAGGGAGCTGCTGCATCAGCCCTTCCCCATCCATCCCTGCCCTTCCTCATGTCCAGCAATAACCACAGACACCAAGCTAATGAAATTAGTCCCAGAGCCCCACCAGGCTAATGCAATTACGGACAGCAGCACATTCAAACAGCAGCACCACAAATACACCTGCAGGAACACAGCCTGTCCTCTCCTTCTCCCCAGGCCTTCCCTCCCTCTCCCTGAGCCCCACAGCTGCCACCCAGGGTAAATCCCACTCTCTGGGTGCCAGGGCCACCATCCCTAGTGCCAGGCTGCTCCGGGGAGGGCACTGCCTACCTTGCAGGAAGCACTGTCCCATGCAGCCAAGCGCAGCCTCTGAGGGCAGATTTAAACAAGCCTGTTTAAACCTTGGGAGACCTGCAATTACCAGCACCCTAATGAGGCCCTCAACACTAATCAGCGGTGTCACCCAATCCTCTTAGGCCTGCCTAAGCACCTCCAGCAGCTTTGCTGGTTGCAGAGCCCAGCTGCCCAGTCCTGCAGGGAATTACCTCCTCAGACGGGCACCAGTGGTGGCACTTAGATATTTTGACACAGATGAAGGTAAAGCACTCCCAGACACTGGTGCAAGGTGACAAAGATACCTGTCAAGACTCCTGGGCCAAGACCATACTGGAGATGCTCTGGAGTTGATGCCTTAGGATTTTAGTTTTTATTTTTCAGATCCTATACTGCTTTAGTGTATAACTCTAAAACTCCATAGCCCATCAGCTACTGTTCTCTCATTTTATTCAAACAAAAAAAATTCTTCTCAAGGCCTGAAACTCAAGGACACCTTATTGTCTCAGGCCCCAAGAGATGTAAACAACAGTGAAATGGGGGGGAAATCTTGGAGTGAATTACTTCATTACCTGAAGCTGTAATTGGAGGATTAACCCCTGATATGTAAATGGACCGAAGTTATAATTGTCTGAAAAAATTATGGCTGTTTTCCATCTTGGGTGTAGCCCCTCTTGGAGGCTTTTGACTGCCCCAGGTGTACCTTTTGAAGGCTTTTGATAAATACCTGCTTTTATTCTCTTAATTTTGTCTAGCCTCTGTTTTAGGTAGCCACTCCAAGGCATCAGGGTGAGCAAACATTGCTAAACCAGCAGAGATATTTTCATGCTAACCCTCCCTGAGCTACAAAGGGCAGATTTATGCCTGCCAGCCATACCCATCAAGCCAAGCTCACACTCTGGAATGCTCCAGGAGGGTTTGGAGCCCCCGAGGGAGGCTGGCAGGTGACCCTGTCGTGCTGGCAGCGGCTGATGGGGCGACAGGCGGCTCTGCTGAGCGCATCCGCTCTGACTCAACGCTTTTCTGCTCCAACAATGCACTTTTGAGCATCGTGCAGGCAGCAAAAACAACAGGTCCACTATAAGGCCGAGATATCCTGAGGCAGAAAATCCATTCGGAGCCCAGCTAGAGAGAGTGGAGTCAATTAGACACTTTCTGGGGCGTCAAGCTGCCAACAATCCCAGCCTTTGTACCAGTGAAGAATCACTGCCTATGTGCTTCCCAGAGGCTCCCCCTTGCCAGAGCAGAAAGGTCAGCAGCAGTAGCATCATGGAAAAGCGTGCAGCAAAATATTCCTGGGGAGGTGGATCCAGAAAAGTGGCCATTTGGATCCTCTGGAAAAGAAAAGCATCGATTGCTTTGGGTTGGGCTTGCAAGGGAATGAGTGAGGAGATTTTTGCGTCTCTGTGATGCAGGAGATTTGTGCTGCACCACTAAGAGGTTTGGGCATGCACTGTATCCTGAAGCAATGGTTGGGTCAAAGAGAGTGGAAGCTCAGAGTCTGGGAGTTCAGAGCTCCCTGCCTGCTTTTAGACAGGTCACTCCACCTTTTTTACCTTTCCTGGAATAAAGATCAGAGAGACAAAAAAGGAGCCATGGTATTCCAGCTGGGAGAGTCCCCCACCCCTCACACTTCAAGGTAAGCACCTTATTTCTCTTCTCCATGGTACAAGACAGCAAACTGTGCTGTAAAACCAGGATTCCAGGTTGGATGAGCACTGAATGAAGTGAGGATTTCCATGTGCAAGTGCTGAAGTTGCTCAGATCCAAAAGCATGTCTCTGACAAAAGGGCCTTGTGTCCAGAAGAGATTTTGTTGGGAAAAGAACACTCAGCTCTCGAGTTCACCTTGACAAGACATTTGGTGTTCAGCAAGGGGTGTTCAAAGGACAGGTGAAGAAAAGTGCACTTGATACCTCCTTGATACCACCATGCAAGCAAACTTTCCACCCAGAACACCTGGGAACACACAGGCTGTCATTTAAACACAAGCCCATCCTTAACTCTGCTGTTCACATCATATGAAGCTGAGATTTCTGCAAAATGCCTGAGAACAGTTTGTGAAAGAAAACTACACCCTGACCAGGATTTTCTCATTGCCTGAAAAATAAAATTTAAAAAAATAGAGTTCTCAGAGAAATCTTGAAAGACACAGCCCATGCAATTTCCCAGTTTTCCCACAACAACCATTTTTCAGATGAAACATCTCAAAAAAAGATTTTCCTTGTCCAGGTTAACCCTCCATTATTGCTTCTAGGGACAAGTACTTAAAAAAAATTTAAAAGGCAACCCTCAGTCACAAATAAGTACTGATTTAGAGGCTTCTTTGACTACCTAGAAAGAAAATAAGTGAAACTTGGTCCCCATACCTATTTTTACAGAACTGGAAAACTTCCAACTCTTTCTCTTTTCCCCTTCATCTTGCTCCATTCTTCATTCTCTTTTTGCTGGGAAACCTGGATTTGTTGGCTAGAGGTTGAGCTGGGTGACACACGAGGCATCTGCTGGACCTGGCATGGCTCAGCACAGGCTGAGCAAGGTCTTGTCACAGCAGTGTCCTGCTCAGGGCCACCAAGGGCCCCACCTGCATCCTCCCAGGCAGGTGGCACAGCCTGCTGTGCATCTGGGGGGCTTTCCTTGCTGCTCTCATGCTGTGCATCCCCACGTTGATGCTTTTACATTTCCTCCTGCTCCAGCAAGTGCAAAACTCAGGAGACAAGCTGTCAATCTCCATCACGTCCAAATGGTCTATTTATACCAGACAGGCAAACGTGGCTGTCCTGGAGTTCAAGGTAACAGGGGTTATTTCTGCTTGGAGTAGCTCCTTTCTCAGGGGAGAAAGGCTGGAGGCATCCAAGAGGAACAGCTTCACATCAAGGGCTAGCACCAGTACCTTCATGGCTGAGGGCACAGCCACAGGTCCCCAGGGTCCCAGCCACAGCAGCCAGGTCCCAAAAGCCCAGAGGGTTGAGATCTATCATAAGACATCTAATCCCAGGTCCCTCTGTGTCCTGCCATGGCAGAGGGGAGCTCAGCAGGTACTTTTGGATTTCTGATTTGTGTTCTCTCCAAGAAAGGAGAGACTGGGTTTCTGCACTGAGCTCTGCCTGAATCAGGTGTGACATGTCACATTAATGCCACAGTGAGGGCTCCAGCTTTTCCTGAATCACTCCTGTCTCTCCTTACATGTCTCCAACAGAGCCTGCTCTCTGGCAGCCAGCAGATCTGGTCCAGGATAAAGCCTGCCTTATCAAACTGGCTCCATTACAATAATTTGGGAAGATCTGAGGAAGGAGAGGGCATTTATGCCAGACTAGCACTGTGGGTCAGATGGCCACAGAGCTTTAGATCTGGACCAAGGGCCCAAAAGTCACATCCACCACATCACCAAGGTGCAGCTCCAGTCAGCACTTCTCAGCCAGCTGTCCTTGGACTTTCATCTTTGCTCCAGTCAATGAGGCATTTTCTGTCATTCAGCCACAGTGGGAAGCTGCCCCTCTTACAGGATGCCTGGAGCTCCTCAGGAACCAGACAGCTCACCTGGATCCCACCTCCACTTTACTCCTGCAGGTGCCATTGGCACATTAACCTCTTTTACAGTAATTTCTTCCTGTCCATTGGGTCCCCTGAGAGCAGGGAAGGAAATCAAATACCACTAAAACACAAGTGTGTCCCTAGGAAGGAGGGAGAGACAGGTTTCTCAAGGCTTTGCTGTCTCCTCTCATGCACAGAGATCTCCTGTTTCTGTAATGACACAGGATTCCTGGGGATGGGTTCTCCTGAACTCCACTTAGGAATTTCAAGCAAGCCTTGGAACAAGTTTCCATTGTTCCAAATACCCTGATCCAGCAACCCTGCCCATGCAAGCCCCCAGCTCATACCTGTGATGCCTCAGAGTCATCAGGGAATAAAAACTCCACACTAAACCCCCCCCCCCCAGCCAGTAAACCAGAGCCCATCTTTGCCCAGAGATACAGCCATGTCCATGCTCTGTGCAGATATGCCACTGCAGCCTCTCCATGAGCACTGGATCTGGAGACACAGCCCCGGCATGGCAGCTGGAAGAAATGAAGCACAACCCAAACAATGAGGCATACAATGATGTATTTAATATGAGCAAACCCAAAGAATCCCTTCATAAACTGGCAGTGAAAAAAGAGGGAGAAGGGGGATATAAAGACCTCAGTCCTCACTGTTTCTGCCTCCACTGGTGGCTCAAACCACTCCACTCTCACACGTAGTTTGTGTCTGTCCTCTAAGCCATGCAGACATTTCCATTTCACAGAAAAGCAACAGGTTCATTTTGAGGTCATCTCTTCACAGGTACGGGCAATTTCAGCAGGCTCTGCCAGCCCAGTGTGTTTGAGATGCAGAGGACCAAGCCACCTCTTTGCCTTGCCCACACAGACACACAACTCTCATCTGCCCTAGCAGTTGTCTTTCCCCCAGTACTCACCTTCCAGTGGCAGCCAAAGGGTGACAAACACAACATGAAACTCAGCCAAGATGTTCTCCCATGAGAAAGGTTCCTCTCAGTGCTTTCCTTCACCTCCCTGTGCAGCCAAGGGGTGGGTAAGGATCCAGCTACAGTGAGCATGCCTTTCCTCATCTACGCCTGCATTGCCTCTCGTGTTCTCCTCTCGAAAGCCACAAGTTCCCCTGCACCAAATGGAAAATCCACTGGTATTTAAAGCCATGGGAGCACGACAAAAATTCCCCATGCCACAAAGAAAGGAACAGCCCTGGATCAAGGCAGGGACAGACCACACCACACACGACAGCCCAGCAGCAAGGAGCAAGCATGTGAAGATTTTACAGGGATGTGGAATGACATTTGCTGTCAAATATCTGCTCTTTGCCCCTCAACCCCTTCTCAGTAGAGAGGGAGAGAAAAGAGCAGCAGCCCCACATTTTGGCCCTGTCCTTTCGAACCTCTAAGCAGAAGGAGCAGCCTCTACACAGCAGAAGCAGAGCAATGACCTGGGATGATGTGGGCATACTCAAGTACTGGCCCTGCACTGATGTGCACTGACTTAAGTCAGCTTATTAAAGCAAGCCCTGAAGATCAGCTTCTCCACAGAGCTGTCTCCTCTGCCTGCCAGCCAGATCCCAGCTGAAAAATCTGGAGCCATTTTCAGGCCTTAAGTTTTCCACACCAGCAGCACACCCTGAAAGGTTGATAAATTACTAATCAGTCCTGGGGCACAATCCCAGGGTCTGCCCTGATGTTGCAAAGAATGGAAATTCTCATCAGATGGTTCCCAAGCACAGTTTGGGAGTCAGCATAAGCCAAGGGATGTTCCCACTGGGAGTTCTGGACATTTAAGAGCCAAGCCATATCCACACAAATTAGTCTCCATGGCTCATTTAAGTAATGAGGCTTTTAAATCATACCTATCTACTAAATCTTGCAGCCCTGGCACCTAAAATCCAGGGCAGCAAGGACCCAACACTTCAAGCACGCCATAAACTTTGCAAGATACACCCCTCAGTGCCCCAAGGATTTCCCTGAATCCCTCCAGGCATCTGTGCCCCGTGGGAAGCTTTCCAGAAAGGAAGGATCCCACAAGCAGAGGAGACCCAGGAAACACATTTCCACATTTCCAGCTGTGCTTTGGCACACACAACCTCCAGCCCAGGATGACCCAGCAGCAAGGGAAGAGGAGTAGTGATGAACCCATGGTCAGGTGAAATGGAAGAGCCAGAAGAATCAAGGGCCTCAGCTGACTCCAAGAGACACACCTCTCTGACAAACGAAACAGCCCCATTTGGAATGGCCAAGAGCAGCCCTGGTGCCTTTTCCTGCATGGAAACCAAGCAATCTGTGTGGCCTGGCTCCCAGAACCCCAAGCAAGGAGACCTAAAAGCAGAATCTCCGTCAGTGTTCTCCACATCTCCCACTCCTCTTAGGAATTTGCACCTTTCTATGCATTCCCATCACCTTCAGGAAAGATTCTTCCAGAACCTGCCCCATCATCTGCAACCCTCCTTGGAGAAGAGCCTTGCTTGTGTCTCTGATGAGCACTGCCTGGGAGCAGCCACATTCCTGGCCTCTGCAACAAGTCAGCAGTAAGAAAAAGGTCATTTACATCCTCACCATCTGTGTGGCAGTGAGTGGGGCCAGGGCTGCCAGAGAACAGGCAGATGTGTTCTGCAGGGATGTCAGTGCAGATACCATTAGAGATTTGGGGGCAGCCTGTCCTGGACCCACGAGGGTATCAGTGATGGGAGATGCTGAGCAGCTCAGGGCTGCTGGTAGGTACCTGCTGGAGAAAGGACACACTCTGCTCCTATCTTCCCTATCACTTTCAGGATGGATGGACCTTTGGCCTGGCTCTGTCTGAGTGATTTTTACATCCAGGACAAGCTCTCACCCAGGCCACACATCTCTGACCTACCACATGTCCAGGTCCCAGCCAACACACAGAGGCCAAACAAACAGACAAATCCACAGACCCAGGTTCAAACCCCTTTTCCAGCCTGGAGAGGAAGGCAGGGAGGATGCTTGATGGGAGATGTGATGTGAGCACTCCCTGCCATCCCACTGAAGCCACCTGCCCCGTCCCCTGCTGAGCAGGCACAGCCAGCCCCGGGGCTCCTGTGGCCCTGTGCGTGCAGCTGGTGACGGGTGGCTCCCCAGCCAGCACACCAGCCCTCCCCAGGGGCTGAGGCTCCGCACGAGATCCCTGTCAGGGCCAGGGAGCATCGCCCGGCACGGGAACAGGGCTGAGCTCTCCCCAGCTCCCTCTCCCAGCGCTGCTTAGACGTGTGTGATGTGGGGTTAAGTCTAACCAGCATGGGACAAGGCACTTTGCATCTCAAGTGCAGCTGTGGAGGTGTCTGTGTTGCCCAGGTGGTGATTTGCCAGGGGACAGGTCCCCAAATGCACCCCCTCCTCCTCCAGCAGCACTCAGTGCCCTGAGTGTTTCACCACCCAAAGCGTTATCCAGGGGGAATATTCACGTGCTCCAGGGTCACTCCTGCCTTCTCTGATCACATATCCTCAAGAAAACCCACCCTAGAACATGTGTCAGGCCCAGCCTGCCTGTGAGCTGCCATCCCCCAGACACAACCCCACGTCCTGGCGTGGAAACCTGTCCCGAGCGCCCTGCTGTCCCCTCCTGGCCTCGTGTATGCCTTTAACAGTTTGCTGGATTACCCATTGCAACTAAAATAACAAAGCCACAAAAGAAGAGGGCCAACAGACGCGATATTCTGCAGCAATTAGGGCTGAACAGGGGAGCAGGGAGCAGGGAATGAATGGACAATGGGGAGGGCAGGGGCATGGCAGCCCGGGTTCCGACAGGCTGGGCACGAACTGTCCTCAAGAGGCCGGGTCCAAGCCAGGGAGCAGCGAGCTGTCCGTAAGGAAAGCAGGAAGATGAAAAGGGTTATTTAAACAAGCACGGGGCAGTCCCCACAGGGCCTCCCTGTCCGCTTGGCTTCACCACACAGTGTCCAGGGAAGAGCAGCTCCCTCTTTCCCCCCCCCCCAAACCCTTTCAGGTGGCAGGGGGACGCTGGCAAGCTGTGGTGGGCTCCACTTAGAAAGGAAGGAATCCATTAATCTCTCTGGTAATTACTGCCACATATGGATTTGCACAATTACACTTCGTTAATTGGTTATTACAGGCAAGCCAGACTGATTGGGCAGAACGGCTGAGCTTTAACCCCTTCGCTGCCCCCCTCCCAGGGCCAGCCAAATTCGAGGCAGCCTTCTTCCCAAAACAGTGCTGTGCTCTCCTGTAACCCTGCCGGCTCCACAGCTCCCAGCACCCAGACAAGACATCTTTGCTCCCATGCCTTCCTTTCCACTGGGGATCCCAAAGAAATGGACCCAAGGGGAGAGGAGTGAGCCTGCACCTCAGAACAGCCTGAGTCCCCAGGCAACTTCATCTGCTCAGGGTTTGCAGCAGACACACCATGAGCTCCCCAGGGTGCTGAGGGATGGCAGACTCAGATTTTGTTTGTTTTTAGAGGGAGACTGAGATTCCTTGTGCACTTCGGCTTTGTGCCCTCAAGCCCAGCAGGGTCGGTGCCAACGACTGAAGAATCCACCCCTGGGTCTGTCTCAGTCTCTGAACTCAGCTTCTCCTACAGGATTTGCAGTGTAATGCTTTTCTTCCTCCAAACACTGAAAACAGAGGCTTTACTCTAGCCACAAATACGTACATAACCAGAGTAATAGAAGCTATTGCCAAAAAAGTACAGATAAAGCCCTTTTAAAAACTCCTGACAGCACAGGAGTGGAGGCAGCCTGGCCTCTCCACAATGCAGCGATCACCTCTGCCACCCCTCACAGGACCATCCAAAACCTGGCCCCAAAATGTGCTGTTCAGGATCCAGCAATGTTTTTGGCCAAGAGGGAGGTCAAGGTGAGAGCAATTTCTGCCAGAGCTGTGTCAAAGGCTTCCCATTAAAAAAACTGTAACGGAAGAAGAACTAAGAGCTTTGCAAAATCCCCACAGGGCAGAAGAGCTCATCTGATGAGAGAGCTGTGCTCAGCAACCACCAACATCAAGGACAGCAGGCATTGGCATCCTGGTCTTTTAGAGCTGCTGCAGTGCCCCTTGGACACAGGAGAGGGCACAGAGGAACCTGCTCCAGACGCCTCCTGTCTCTCCCAAGGGCAGCAGGATATGGCTCAGCCCAGGCAAGGGGCTCACAGAGCCAGGCATCACACCAGGCACAAGGTGAAGGCTTTCAGCTCAGCTTCTGGATCACCCCTGCAAGCCACTGCAGCAGGAGCAAGGGAAGAAAGCAAGATCACAGCAAGATGAGAGAAATCTTCTTCCAAACCAGCCTCCTCCTGTGGGTTAAAAAGTCCTTGGGACCTCAGCTGAAACAGAAAGCATCTGCAACAAGCACATGCCCACCCTTTCCTCCACTGCTGTCACTGCAGTGATGCCTGCTACAACACTCTAGGTTTGGCCTAGGTGTAACCTTCTCATTAGCTAATTAGAGTGCTTTTAATGTTCCATCTCCACTGCCAGGAGTAGCCGAGCAAGAAAAGTCTCCCTGGAGGTCACTGGAGTCACATGAAAGTTGCAGCAGGAGTTGTTCCTGTTGTTCCAGTCACCTGTGATTTCCCAGCTCCCTGTTTTCACAGGGACATTTGTTTCTTTCTGATGCAAAAGCCAGCTCCAAGCTGTCTGTCTGAAGGGGACCACGGCAAAGGCAGCATCTCCCAGCTCCCTGCCAGTGCTTTTGGATGTGCGTGAGCTTGTCTCTGAGGCAGGGAAAGGCAGGAAAGCCCAGGAAAGGTTGCAGACCTCTCCCCTAAACCAGCTGCCTCTGCAGCATTCAGAATGAATCTTCAGAGCTGTCAGTGGGAAGATGGGGCAGAACCTGCAACTGAGCTTAAAAAGGTCAGCTGGGAAAAGTCAGGATGGGAAGGATGGGAAGGATGCTCCCTTAACTGACAGATGCAGAGTGGAAGGGGCCAGCCCGTGAGTACCTACAACTGGTTTGGGCAGCACACTATTCCATCCCTGGGCTCTGGTGACAAATCCTCTGTAGATCACTTCCAGACAAGAGTCTGGGGTCTAAACCTGAAGCTGAGACTGGTGCTGAGCACCAAGCAGGGATCTTGTGCAGCCTTCCTTCATCCAGAGTACGCCGACAGTTTCTTAGGGCTCAGAGACAAGGAGATAATTTTCTCTCTGTCCTTTACTTACACATCTGCCCAACACAGGTTGGTTTTGATTCCCAGAGTTCAGAACTTATGCAAAGGTTACTTTGCATCTGACTGGATCAGTTCCACTGATACATAGGAATCAGGCAAATAGTGTGCCTGCTGATGCTAATTAAACTATATATCGCTATCATATCAATATATTATGTGACATAATAAAGTAGCAAGAGAGGTATCTGATATATATTTCATGTGACTTGGAAGTATATAAAGGCAAGTGAATATATTCCTTTTGGTCAGAATATTGATACACACTTATTGCAGAAAAGCTCATATGCAGCAGAGGTGGTGAAACACATTGAATCGGGCAACATCCAAACCAGGTTCAAAGAGATCTGAAATTAATTGGGCCATTAAGACAGTTTTCCAGTGGAGTTTTCTCTCTCTTTCTCTGTACATATACACACATATTGAATATATTTGACAAAATCAATATTTATCTGGGGAGAGGTTCAGTTTTTAGTGAACCATCACTTTGTTAGAAGTATTACAAACCATCACTTTGTTAAAAGTATTATTCTCATTGAAAAACCCTTGACTAGCTCTACAAGTAACTGCCAGCTGCTCTTTTTTAACCTTTATGAGCTGATGGCCAGAACTTCTTTAACATAAGCCATCAATAAACACAGACTGAAAACTTGTCTGCTTTTCCACTGCTGCAGAAGGAAAACACAGACTCACAGGTCTGGAAGAAACACAGAGGAACAAAAGCTCAGCTTGCCCATCTTTCTGCCCCAAATCAGAGACATTTAAGGACAGAGCTGCCACCTTCTCGCCGAGCCCATCTGTCCCATCACACCTCCACCATTCCTGTAAAACAGCTCTTCCCAGTGCCTGAACTCCCCTGCAGTGGAGAGTGCAGCTCAGTGGTAGGAGGGGTTCTTCCCAAAACCTGCACCCCAATTCAAGCCCCGTCAGGGCTCTGCTCAGCTGGCACTGATGGCCAAAGGAGCAGCATGCCCAGAAGGCTGGGCACACCCCACAGCTCTTGGCAGGGCTCACAGTGGTGTCCTGTGCATCCTCCCAGCCCACAGCTGAGCCCGGGGTCAGGGCAGGACTTACAGAAGTGAGGGAAGGATCCTGTCTCCAGGGAATAGGGAGCCTGTGTGCCCGGCTGCATTTCCAACCTGTGTCCTGGCTCTTCAGCAGACTCAACCATGAAGGGAGGTTTGGGATCAGCTCCCTCTGCAGCTCTGGGCTGTTGGAGAAAGAAAGGAGTATTTACATATTACAGAGCAGCATCTTCACAATCTGTCCTGAGTTACAAATTTACCTCCCAGACCTTGACCGGGGCTGGGGTTTCCTGTGTTTGCTCTTTGGGCTCTGTCTCTTTGGAAAGTGGGAGATGTTGCAATGCCAGGGGGAGGGCTGGGGAGGGCTGGGCTGCCTGGGAAGGGCCCTGCCACGCCAAGCAGTCGGTCCACAGCAGCTCTGCTGACAAAGTGTCTCCTGGAAGTGACTTCTCTTCTAATCCCAGCTCCTAAAGGAACGAAACCGAGCCAACAACTGCCATCCACACGGTCTGAGCATCTGTCTCAGTCCTGCTTCCCTCCTTCTCCCTGCCAGCTGACTGTTTATTCTCACCTGCACCGGCTCTGTTTGGTAACAAGCATCAAGAGGGTGGCAGTGTCAGCCACATCACCACTGGACTCCCGTGCTGGAGACCAAGCATAGCTGGTTTTGTCTCCCCAGAGCTGTCTGAGGACAATGGGGGCAGGTGTGAAGGCAGCAGTGCTCTGTACACATTCCTGGGCAGTGTCCCTAGCTCTTGCAGGTGACCTGGCCAGACCCTTGTCTCCAGGAGGCTTTCAGAAAACAACCAGCCTGTGCTGTGACCGGTTTTTCTGGTGCTGAAGTTAGAGCCCCTGGCTTTGTTCCTGCGCTCGCTTATCTCTGTTACATTCTCCAACCATGCATAGACATCTTCGTGTTTGGATTTTGCCAGTCCTGATGGAGAAGAGCTACAGGCAAACAACATTCCTCTCCCCTGTCTGAACTGATAATCTTGGTATCTCATCTCCTCTGCGCTCCCCTTGGGCTGTGTCAACACCACCGGGGTTGTGAAGGGCAGGATTGCTCTGCCTCCACTGCCCCATCCTGTACACTGTGTGCTGCCCAGCCCAGCACAACTCCACCAAGAATTCCTCTGGGCTGCCAGGCAGACCTGCAAGGGACTTTTTACCACCTCCCCCTGCTAGATTTCCCCACGTTTACAGCAACAACACACGTGGGTCCCAAAGCGCAGAGTGGTCTCAAGATATTGCCCTCCAGAGATTTGGAGGATCTGGAGCCTCTGCACGGCTGAGATCAGCAGCCAGAGCACTGCCAAAGCCAAGCTGGGCCACACAGCCCCTTCCACATCAGTGCCAAGTGCCAGCACATCTCCTGCAGGAGGAGCAGCCACAGGGAGTCCAGGCATGCAGAGCTAGCAAGGGTGCCAAATCGCTGGTTTGCTTTTGCTTGCGTTTTCAGGAAATTCTTAACCTGAAACTGCAACAAATTCCTCAAATTCAAGTTCTTATGGAGCTGAAACCCTGCAGGGTAGTCTGGATTGAAGCCAAGAGGTGAGAAAAGAGACTCCTCTTTTCTCCACTCCAGCGTGCTCCATCAGCCACAAGCATTGCCCCTCTTGTGTCCTTGCACTGCTGTGGCTAAGATGGATCCAAACTCCTTCTTTTCTTTCTTTATTTTGTCTTTACCCAGGAAGGGCTGCCCAGCAGTCAGATCACAACTCAGGGACTCCAGATCCCCTCGAATGTGCCAGTCACCTTTCAGATCCACTCAGGCTTGCCTCCCCAGTGCCCACAAACAGTGAGGTTTTCTGAGCCCTGAGCTGTGGTGCTCAGATCCCTCTTGCCACCCCTTTCCCTTTCTCAGACCTAACACATCACAGCAGCTGCCAGAGCATGGAGCTGCTCCAGAAATGAATCTCCAGTGTGACATGGCACAGCTTTAATTACACGACAGGAGCTGTAAGAAAGGCTGCAAAACTCTCCAAATCTTAAATCTCCACTTGAGGCACTTTATGTGGCTGAAGTAGCAGGACATGAACTCTCCAAGCACACAGAAGAGCTGATTCAATGTCCTTTTGATACAGTGCAGCCAAACAAACTAATGATGGGCAGGACTGCAGGCTTTCGTGTGCGAGGGGAGGATTTACAGTGATACCAAAGGAATTATTTCAGCCCCATGGTGACAATACCCACCAGCTTCCTTATTATATTTTATTGATCTTGCCCTAAATACATGTGGCTGGAGGAAATGATGCATAAATTACTAACAAGTTAATTTCTTGCTCCGACACAGACTCACAACAGTCCTTTGAAGAGGAACCAGGAAAGACAATGTGTGAAAGGATAAAGGCAATGAGACAAGCTTGGATGTAATAATCCCATGTGAATGATTATTGCTGCAACTAATGTAATCTAATAATGAAGAATTTACACCAGATGTCCCCCAGAATATGCCAGGCAGACTCAGGATTCAGCAGTGGATCCATTTCTAAGGAAACCTTGTTAGGAGAGGGAAAAAAAATGCTGTTGTCTGTTCATCAAATGAGAGGTTGTAGACCTTTATAGTCAGAGTCATAACAAAAACCCGCCTTGCAAAGCTTCCTGGAAGGCTGTTCAGCAGATCTGATTGTCCATTTGTTTTCAGGTGAAATTTAAGGGGTTGGGTTTGGCCTAGAAGGCTTCTAACAGTCTAGCAGCAGCCTGTTTCAGGGCTGACACCGGGATCTCCTCTGTCTCTCCCTGGAAGTCAGAGGGAGCTTCTGGGCCATCAGTATCCAGGACAGGTGAATAAAGAATGGAGAATCACTTCTTTTTGTTTATTTTGAACTTGAATCCCTTCACCTCTCTCAAGTACATCCTTAAAAGAGTGCTCCATCCCTGTCCTGGACATCCCTGTCAGCACTAACTAGGCATTGATTTACATGGCATGCCTGGCAATCAGCCAGACCAGAGACCCATCCACATGTCCTCTTCATTCAAAAACCACTCTGAGCTAAGTGTAAAGGCAGGCACAAACCACACTTTTTACTCTCCCTCCTTGCCTCTCTTATTCATCACCTCTTTGAAGGTATTTTGTACAGGTATTCCAAACACCTCTTCTGGCTGCACTTTGGGGTTTGAATTGCTGTTCATAATTCCTCTTTAGTAACCACTCTTATTTAAGTAGCTCTGTGGGATGAAGGGGGAAGGGAAGCTTTAGCAAGATCCAGATCCACTAAAACACAAACCACCACATTCAACTTGAAAGATTTGTTTAAGCCCCATTAACTTAATTGGGACTTAACATCTTGTTCATTGGTTGCTCTTGCAGAAGACCCAGAGATATCTGCAGTGAACACGTGTGACACCAGCACTGGGAGTGAGCATGGTGTGATTGTGTCCAAATTGCATCCCCTGTGATCCTCCTGTGTCAGGTAGTTGGGGAGTGGAGGCTGCCTGTCTGTTGAGATTTATTTCACAGGGGCTCTGTGATCCGAGCCTGCGTGCTGCTGCTCTGTCCCAGCAGGCACACAGCTGCTCCAAAGGATTCTGCAAACCATCACACAAACATAGCTGCACTTAGGACTTGCAAACCCTGATTTTTGCCAGTTTGTGTGTCAGGCATTGCCATGCCTAGAAACGACTTGCAAACAGGACCAAAGATCAGGCCTAATTTTAGTAAGCCCTTAGGCTCTGCATCCCCTGGCTGGGCTTGCTTTGATGCAACACAATCATAGAATGAAAGAAAGCAAAAACCCAGCTGGCACCTGCTGGGAGGGCGGGGAGAGAGAATCTGGCAGACAGGAGGTTCCTACCGAGATTGCCAACACTACTACACATCTGATTTGCTTTTTTTGGGCAGCGTGGTGAATCTGAAGGTGATAAACATTTGGCTTGGCTGGCCAGACGAGATGTGCCCACATCAGACACTGCCCTCGCTCTCCTCTCTCACTGGCATCTCTGCACCTCTCAAGGCAGCTCCTTCTGCTGTGCTTCACATCTCCAGCCCTTGAGTTACAGCGAGGATTGAGGCTCTGCTGGACTGAAACACATCAGTGGGAATAGCTGCTCCCTTGCTGCTCGCTACCAGACATCTGGACAGCCAATTTCACATTTCAGGTTGCAGCACAACACAAGGATTGTTGTTAGAGGCTATCTTTGAACCTCAGGAAATTTAGTTATCTGTAGTATTTTTAGGACAACAGCTTTATTTACAGCTCAGTGCCACAGAAAGACAAATGTTTAACCAAACTGGCTATGACTTTGTTCTCCAAATACTTCCAGTGAGGAAGAGTGACTCTGAAGTGAGAAGAACTTTGCTGTTGTCTAAGCAACAAAAGAGGTTAGTAAAGATTCTTGACTACCCTTTCTCTAGCTCTGAAGTCGTGAAGAAAGTGCTACAGCCCAGCTGTGCTCTTTAACCAAAAGAGCATTTTGCGTTATTTTTGCACCATTTTTTTTCTATAAACACCCAGTGGTTTCACTGTGCCATAGAACATGCAGGTGAGCTGGCTCAGTACATTCAGCAGCTCGAGTGACTCAGTGCCCTGCAGCAGCAATGAGCCAGCCTCCTTTGACACAGGGCAGGCAGACATCCACACGTCTGTGATAACCCTTGTGAGCTTCCCAAACCCATTCCCTGCCCCCACTCTCTCTCTCTCCAGACAGGTGAATAAAGAATGGAGATAGAATCACTTCTTTTTATTTATTTTGAACTTGAATCCCTTCACCTCTCTCAAGTACATCCTTAAAAGAGTGCTCCATCCCTGTCCTGGATATCCCTGTCATCCCTGTTGGAGATCCTGCACCCTGTGCCCACCAGCTGGGTTTTATGGGGGTGCTCTGCACTGCAGGGCTCCTTGTGGGATGGAAGGGGCTGCTCAGGGCATTTCTGTGTCTGCTCTCTGTCACTGGGAACTTGCCTGCACTGGAAACCACGCTAGGAAAACATGCAGACCTTCGTGGAAGCTCCAGCAATTAGGTTAATTAGGGGCTGGGGCAGGCCCATATGTTTTCTGATCTGTTGTATTTTAGGTCCCCTATTGCACCTGTTCCCGCAGCATCCAACACCCTGCAGGCTTAGGTTTTCCCACTGGAGACATGGGAACAGAAGGATGGCTGTCCCACATCACAGCAAAGACCTGCTGGCCTCCCATCAAGCAGCAGAAAGAGAAGGCAGGGGGGTGAGAACAGGACATGTCATTCCCCTGGTACAGCTCCTCTGCTCTTCCTGGGAAGGTCCCAGAGCTCTCCTCTGAGGACTTCTGCCTCATTCTGTCACCATCCCTGGAGGTATTTACAAAAGGTGCAGATGAGGCACTTGGGGATGTGGTTTCTTGGGAGCTGGCACCCAAACCCCTGGTGTGGCTTGGAACATCCTTTCAGACATGGGGTGCCACTGCAGTGGGAGCCACCCAGGTTCCTGTCAGAGAGCCCCTGCTTATTGCACCAGCTTCCACCTGCAGAATAACTCAGTCTGAGACAGGGGTTTGCAGTAGACAGCTTCTCAGGGCTCTTCAAATCCTATTTTCTAGGAATCCCTGACAAGTTCTTTCCTCAGGTGTGAGCTCAAGGAGAAATCTGCTCTTCAGAGTTAATTTTGCCCATTGAAAAATCTGGGGGAGCCCATGTTCCTAAAACTCCTCCAGGTGGTTCATCCTTGCACTGTGCCTTTCTCTAAGGTAGAATCACTTTCTAGACTTCTTGGAAGTAGAGTGCCTGCTGTTTGCAACCATCTCCATTTCCCCTGCTCATGCAGGAACATGAATAAAGTGCCTTTGAAGTCTGTGGAGTCTCCATCACCCATTTCTGCCACAAAAAGGCTGACCTGCAAGACTTTCTCCCACTTAGGAGGCAGAGAAGGATGTTGTGAGGGTTCATTCACTATTTAATGGGCTGAGAACCAAAACGTGCCCTGTGTGCATGCAAAGAAACAGGAAGCAAAAGTGGCAAAACAAAAGCTTTGACTGATCACTGAGAGTGTGTTTGTGTGTGTGTGTGTGTGTGTTATTAGCTTTGGCAGCATTTGAAACACTTTTGTCAGAGACTAAAGGAAGCACTTCTGAATTTAATGCAGCCAAACTGGACAAACAGCAGTCTGGAGAAAATGGGGATCTGTGTCTGATTTCTTTTCAGAAGTTATGTGACTTCCATGAGCCCCACACTTGTAAGCAGTTGCAGTAACTTTACAAGATGCTTTGTACGTCTGATAGGTTTTAAAAATGCAGGTTTTAAACCCAGTTCTAGGAAAGGCACAGGTTAGAAGACAGAATAGAAGAACCTCTGCTGCATCTGGTTGTTTCCAGGGTTGCACTGATCAAAAGTGAGCTGCTGTGAAGTAACAGAGATCTTCTCCATGCTCTGACAGTGACCCAGCAGCTCCTGACTTACCTGCAGAGCTTTCCTCTGCTTCCTTCAGCAGAAATACAGCGGGGACTGGAGAGGGCCCTTTCTCTCTCTCTTAGGGTAGGATTGTCCAGGACAACCCCACTGTCTTTCTGCTCAAACTGGATCATTTCCCTGTGGGATACCGTGGTTGTATGTGTAATGACAGCATTCCACCATGTCTGATTTTCATGTTATCTGTGTTGTTTGCACTGACACGAGATGAGGTAAAGCAGGGACATTGCCTTTTCATGCTGTGTGGCTTGTGCTACATTTTCCCCTGGTTTGGGCCAGGCTGAGCTTGATTTCCCAAGATCCTGAAGTGAACACATCCTGCCTGATTGCATCCCCTCCTTTCCAGAAATCATCCTATGGAGTAAACCCTGAACAAAGTATTTCCTATCTCCCCTTTAATCATTTTCCTTCCACCCAAGTGGTCCACCGCCCAAGGCCTGCTCCAGAAGGCACAAATTCACTGTGATTCCCTCATCCTGCCCACTCAGAGGCTGTCAAAAGCCAAAAATGACAGCACTGGAGTGCCAGAAGTGCCAGAAGCCAGCAAGTCACCTGCAATTTCACACCTGCCATCGCTGCTTTCATGGCAGCTGGCGAGGCGAGAAGTTGATGAAGGTCCCACTTGGCCCAGGCTGAAAGTCAAAGCAAATGTTGGGCTTTTCAGGGAATGTCCTTCCCTGAAGTAGGAAGGCAGGTAGAAAACCTGCTGGCAGCTGCCCCAGGGCATCTGCTGCTGCCTTGCTTAGGAGGCATTTCTGCTTTTTGCACGCTGTCCTGTTCTTGGCAGCAGATTTCCTGAGCTGGAAAAAGCACTGGCCATCATCAGCTGTGGAAACACTTTCTGGGCTGCAGATTTCTTTCTGTGGAGCCACAACTGAACTGTGCTGGCCAAGTCTGCATCCCTTTTAAGTGAGGTTTAACAGTGCCAGGTGAGTAGCAAAACCCATCCAGCAGGTTTTGACTCCACTGGTCCAATCTAACCCACAATTGTGATTGTTTGTTCCTACAGATGTGCAGGAGAGAGGCCATAAACCAGGCTAAGGAGCTCCATGACAGGCTGGGCTCTGGTACCTGGTTTCCTGCCTTCCACCAAGTTCCTGTTGGCCAGTACCAACAGGAGCCTGTCCTGCCTGTGGCTGGACAAGCCCAGGCTGTATTCCTCATTTGATGTGAGTTATGGCTCCCAGGGAGCAGCAAACCTGTGGACCTCTCTGTCTCTGACCAAGGACTCATCACAACAATTTGCTCCTCTAGGTAGGTCTGTGGACTGCAGACCTGTTTTTCTTTAGGGTAAATTTGGGAGAAAAGTTTTGAATGGGGTTTTTCTAGGAAATAGATTTAAGCAGTTCCTCCTCCAGCTGGTTTGGGGAAATATTTCCTCAGAGAGAAGTGGAAAAAAATTGTTTATTTAATAGGGAAGGCACTTTCCAGCACAAAAATGAGCAATACTAAGTAGAAAAACCTCTTGCTGTTTTGAAGAGATGATAAATTTAGAAGAGTTTTTTGATGGGTTGCAGCTCAGTTTACTTAGTTTGTTTTCAGTCCCTCCGGTGCTGGGAAGTGCCACGGCCCAGGCCAGGCACGAGTGGGTTATGGGTGTGAGCTTTTGGTGCTTTTCTGGGTTTTTAGTTTAGAGTAGGTTTGAATAATTTCAAGAAAAAAGGAGGGGGGGGCAGGAAACCACAGTCCAGGGAGCTTTTCTGTCTTAGTTAGAAATTAACTAAGAGCAAAGGAGAGCTTTTCCCTGTTGTCTACTGTAGACAACACAGTTTGTGTGTAGGATGCAGGGGAGCAAGTGTGGTTTTTGATAACAAATTTTGCACGTCTTTTCTTCTTCTTTATTTCTGGAATCAGTTTTAAAGTTGCAGAACTTAATATTTAATATTAACAGAACAGACAATTGGGGGTACAAGCATTATAAAGTCAACTTAAGACAAGACCCCTCACCAAACACCCACCACCAGCCACAGCAGGGCAGGATGCTCAAGCCAAGGGAACGGAGCCAGCCCCCTGCATGGACCAGAGGAATCCACACAGCAGCAAGACTCAGGATAGAAACCAGACTCAGGACAGAAACCAGGCTCACAGAGGCCTAAGAATGCTGTATTGCACAGACACTGTGTTTTGCAGTCTGGCCTCCTGGCCCTAATATCCTCTGACAGCTCCCAGAGCAGGTTTCAGCCATTGGATCACGACACCAGCTCCTGCGGGAGCTGCTGCTGCAGAGTCCCTCTGCCAGGGCTCAGCACAGCACGCAAGGAGCTGCAGGGATGTGCAGCCTCCAGAGTTTGGAGCAGGGACTTATCTTCACGAGAGGAATGCTGGGTCCAGCCCAGTCCTTAAAAACTGGAGTTTTGGAAGGTAACTTCAACGTCGCTGCTTGTTTGGTGGCTAATTGCTAATGGAAACAGAAGGCACAAACCCAATCTGCGTCTTCACCAAAGCCCACAGAAACACCCACCCCAAATCAAACACTGCCTGTCTGAGACTCTCAGTGAAATTTTTTCTGACTCCTTGTCTGTCAGGCTGCAGAAGTGAAAAAGCTGAAGCCACCCCAGTTCATCAGGAATGTGTTAAGTTACGCCACAGACTCCCTCCCCTTGCAAAGCAATAGACACACAGAGCTGTGAAAGGACGTGCGTGCCTCCCAGTTAATGTCACCTTCACAGCTTCCATAGGTCACAGCACCAGCAGACACCCACACCAAAACAAGATGCCAGGCGGAGCACAGAGCATTCGGAACAATGCCACGGGTCGGGGGAGAGATGAGGAATTTAAGAGGAGCAGAACAACAGGAAATAAGGAAAGTCCCTCCAGCAAAGATCCTGTGGCCCATCACAGGACTGCACAAGGAGGAGTGACACAATGGAGTGACTACAGGGCTGCCTGGCAGCCAGCATTCCCATGGCCATTGTTGCCAGCACGGGAACTACACAGATAGCAAACAAGAGCTGTGTTCCCAGGCACTGGCAGAGACACAACCACTACAAATAAAATGACTTCCTGAAGCTCCTCAAGGCCTGGGCACACCATGCCATCATAACTGGTAAATCATATCCTGAGGCAGGAAAAACTGTGCCAGGAGGGGATAAAGAATCAAGCAACCTGGATGGGTTTTTGCCTGTGTCCTGGACTGATATTAATTATGAGGATAGATGTAACTTGAGAGTCACTGCAAGGCAGGAGAGTCTTTGTCTGACCTAAGGGATATATGGGAGAAGTAGAGGATGAATCCCATCCAAATGTGATCTCACTAGAAGAGCGCTGCCTCTAGAAGTCACAAGGCTTGAAGAGGTGGGATAATTTTATATTCTTTCTTCTAGCAACAAAGCCCCTGTAAGATCCCAGGGAAAACTGCTAGACACACAGGCTCTGGTCAGGAAAGGAGAAGCTGGACTGCCCTGGCAGCAGGGTGGGAGCATGGCTTTTTTATGTTTTGTAGCTTAGTATTGTTCTTTTTTGTACTGGGAAGTGCTTTGCCTGTTAAATAAACAGATTTTCCCCCACTTCTCTCCTAAAAAATATTTCCCTGAATCAGTTAAAAAAAAACCTACTTGAATCTGTTTCCTAAAAAAACTCAATTCAAAAGTTTTCTCCCTAAATTTGCCCTAAACCAAGACACCATGCTGGATAAGCAGCTCTCTTCAGAGGATGCTACAAGCAGGCCATGCATGTAGAGGACAACAACAAGGGCAGGCCAGGGGATCCATGTGGTTCTTTAGCTCTCAAAACAGCTCCTGCAGGGATTCAGAGCAGGGGCGTTCCAGGCTAATCTCTGCGTCCCCTCAGGGAACCTGGGGATTACTGCTCTACATCTGCTCACAGGGTTGGGCCCCACCTTGAGAAGGCAGTGGAAGTGCTGACAGCCACTCTCAGCTCTTTAATCGGTTTGGGACAAACAGCGCTGGGCTCTGTCCCCTGTGGTGCAGCATCTCTCAGGTGACTCCCTCACTCACAGGCCTGATGGCTTCTCTTCAATGAGCCTTGGCTGGGTTAGGGATGCAGAGTTTGTCAGCAAGGGCAGGCTCCTGGCAGCAGCTGCAGAGCTACAGTGCAGCTCCTGGTTATCTCAGGCTATCTCAGGATATCAGGGCTGGCAAAAGGTCAGTCTGGTCACCACTGGTACCTCCCCAGCTGCAGCCCAGGCCAGGGTGGGGTGGAGATCCCTAGGCTGCAGTCAGAGCTGTGCTTTTAACTCTAGACCTGAGCTGCTAACTCAGCTTCCCAGCAGAAGGGGCTGCAAAAACCTGGATGGGCTCAGGAGTCAGTGCTGTTACTTATGCACTAAGATCACCTGTTTGCTTCTCTTCCTGCTCTTCTCTGCCTCCTGCACATGCCTGCCAGAGCCCAGGCAGCTGGGACACACCATTGATCCTTCCTCCTCCCTTTCAGACCTGGGGATGCTGGTTTGGGATCGGCTCTGGCTGTGCCAGTCCCAGGCAGTCAGCCCCATCTGCTGGCTGCTCTGGCCTTGGCTGCTATAGAAATACGGAAAGCTCCAAGGGAAATTTAGGTTGGATGTCAGGAAAAAGTTTTTTATTGAAAGAGCGATGAAGTAGTGGAATCGTCTGCCCTGAGAGGTGGTGGAGTCAGCATCCCAGGATGTGTTTAAAAATTGTGTTTAAAAAAGAATTGGTCAGTGCCATGGTTTAATTGAGGTGGTGTTAGCACATGGGTTGGACTCGATGATCTTAAAGGTCTCTTCCAACCTGGTGATTCTGTGATTCTCCAGTAATGGACAGCCTAGCTTTTAGCCAGTCTTCTCTCAACCCTCACATTCTTCTGTTGAAGCCACAAGTCACAGGGCTAGCCCAAATAATTTAAATGATTCACGTTTACGAATAGGGGGTATTACACTGAAAACATTTTATTAAAAAATGTTACAAATAGGACAATACATATTGGGTTAAATGAGAGATTTTTAATTTATAATCATAACTTAAACATAAATTAAGAGATACTCTCATTTGAAGAATTCTAACAGTTCAAAAAAATCATACTTTTAATACATAAACATACAAATCTCAGTCTTCCATTAGTAAACATTATGCAGGCATGCAATTCTTACAAACACCTCCAATTTATTTTAAAATAAATTCTGATCAATTGATCAACAGCCACAGACCCACTCAAGAACAAGTATTTTACAATACATGTACAGTTAAGAGCACAGAAATATCCACAGTAAGAGCTGCATGAATAAATATATATGTATATACACATATTACAGTACACAATCCCACAGGGATGAGATAATTTCAGATCTACCTGCTGTGTTCAGAAACCACAGTACTATGGTTCCTAGTGCTGTTATAGTTTAAAAAAAGGTATCTACGTTTTCTGGGATATTCAGCAGAAACCCAAATAATTGCCCATATCACTGCAGGCATATCTATTGACTGGGACATCTTAAAATAAACTGACTTCCCCAAACCAGATCAATAGTTGCAAAGCTGTTCAGGGAATATTTTTTCATCCTGATTCTTCTGTTTCTGCAAGCATAACCTCTGTGACTCCAGAGGAGACACGTCCAGCAGTGTAGTAAGTGATGTGAAATAATGCATGTCTTCACCTCACCTCGGTACCTTTGAGTGGAGCAGAGGAGGAACCAGCCTCCTCTTTAGGCAGCAGAGCACTATTTGCTCACCATCTGGACAGGAGATGGCAAGCTCCCAGTTTAGGATAACTACAATGGCTGAATGTAGGCAGGATTTGGCCAGAAGGCCAGAGTTTTCTGCTTGTCTTCAATGGAAATACCAGACAGCTTGAGCTCAAGATTTCTGAATCATCTTGTCAGCAAGAGGTAAAAACATCTGGACAGCTGCTGATTTTCAGGCAGTTTCATTCTCCAGAAATCTGAGACATAAGTGAAGGTGGCTACAATTCCTGTAGAGAGAACAAAATTCCTCCATAAATCAGAAAACTGGCAGAGATTTGTATTTGCTCTCATCCCAGAGGAATTTTGTATGCAGCAGGTAGCAGAACTGCACAAAAGTGTTCCTAATGCCATATGCAGCTGAACAGAATGCTAAGCACAATAATCCTTAAGGAGCTGAACAACCATTTCTATAGCAAGAAATCCATCAGTCTTGTTAGGAGCTTCCATGCAATGCCAAGATGCATATCAGGAATCCCAAAGCACATATTACTGTGTCACCAATTGTACAGCAATTAGCAGCTCTGATGGATTGCTTGTGTGATTAAAAAGGAAGAGAGTTTGTGAGTGAAGCCATCACATGTGCTTACCTGAAACACCTGAGTTAGACATTCTCGCCAGCACTTTGGAAGCTGCCCTCACTGGCTGTTTCCTGCCAGTTCCTATAAAACAAAAAAGTGAAAAATACTTTAATGACAACAGGTTTTTATCAAATGGATTTCAGCCAAGTGATGGCAGTGTTTTTTTTATGTTGCTTTTTGAGACACAACTTACCTGAAAGGAATAAACTTCTTTGCTGCAAGAAGAATAAGAAAAGGTATTAGCATTTCAAGACAAAAGCCCTTGTTCTTGTTGTCTAAAGCATCTAATTCTTGTTGTCTAAATATTTGGGGTTTACTGACTTTTTCCTTTTTTTAGATGTTCATCCAAAAGCCAAATGTGGCATACATGGAGGGTTCTTGAAAATAATTTTGGAACTTATCTAAGTATGGGAATTCCCACTTCTTCAACAAGCAAGGTATAGGGCTCTGGAGGTTTTGGGAGTTTTTTCCTCCACTGAAAATTTTTCAGAGAGATAAATAAAGCAGTGGAGCCAAACCAAGTGCTCACCTTTTCTCCGGAAGCGCCTTGCAAGCCAAAAGAGGAATGATGCTGTGGACAGCAGAGAGGCAGAAGTGGCTGCTATGCCCACTGAGATGTAGCTGGCTTGGTCAGAGGCTGAAAGGATGAAAAGGTTTCAGTGAGCTCAAGGGGCACAGATGGTCTTTGGAGCCCTCTCTCCTTCTTCCCTTTCCTCATGCTCTTCAAGAGGAAGCAGAACTGCAGCTTGCAACACTAAAATTTTTTCTTGGTGAAACAGGACAGTTCCTGTACACAAGGTAAAAAGCTGAATACCAAAAATTACCTTATCCATTGCCAAACCAATGACAAGGCAAGCAGCTCCCTAGACCAGGGTCTGTCTCTAAACTCCAGCCTTGATTAGCAATTTGTGCTGCTCTTATTTTTCATGTTGCAGTTCATATTTTAACTCCCTGTGTGCTATCTTCCTCTTTGAGCAATTCTGCTGAGATCAATGAAATTATTCCAGGATCTAAATTCTGTTCAAGCAAATGAAAGTGGAATTGAGCTTTTAGGACCTCAAGCAAAACCATTCCAGGCAGGCCAGGAGTGTTCCAGCTGAGGGCAGTGACAGAGCTCTTACTGCCTTGAATGAGAAAGCAAGGTTGAGCTTTCTGTCCTTTGACATTACATTTTCTCTGAGAGAAAATCTCTGTGAGGTCTTTTGGCTGAAGAGTTCATCTGAGAAACTACTACACTAAATTTAAAAAACTGTAAAATTTTCCACTGAGAAACAGACTCATGAATGCAGATTTCCCCACACGGTCGTTTCTCTAGAAAAGCTTTTGTCTCTATTCACATGATAAAAAGCTCATAGTGAGAAATATTTTGCTTAAAAACCAAACAGAAAGAACTGAAATCTGGTTGCAGGGGTTTTTTTATGTAAAAGAAATCAACATTTTCCCACATGATCTTTTAGGATTTTTTCCCTTCTTCTATTTTCAAGCATAATGAGTGATTTTGAATTCATGGATTTCACTACTAGTTCATTGGCTGCTATTACCACCACTACCACTCTTCCATGCCTCATCTGACTAAAAATCCAGTGCCACAGGCAAAATACCTTCACAAGTGGGCAGGCTGGCACTCCAGTTTCCTGAATGGCTGCACTCAAGAACACGAGAGCCATTGAGACTCCATCCTTCAGGGCAGCTGAAGTGGCAGGAGGTGTTGTAGGTGAAGATCCCAGCCCCGCGGGAGCAATCCATGGAGCCTTTCTCAGGAGAGCTCAGTGGTTCACACTGTATGACTGAAACACAAAAAGATATGGTTAACAGTCACTAAGGACTTTCCTGTCTTTGGCCCAGTTTTTTGCACTAGTAGATGTACAATTTATTTTCAAATTAATTTGACTTTGGGATGGGAGCTGCTCAGAGCCATGAGCAGGCATTCCAAGGTACGGCTGAAAACATGGGAGCACAGAGTTTAGTTGGGAGCCAGAGCCCTACAGGAATATGGATTTCTGTGTGTTCCCAGCAACCAGAAAACTGCAATTTCCAACAGTCTTACCTTTGCATTTGGGCACTGGATCTGACCACTGTCCATGTGGCAGGCACTCAGTGCTGGATGAGCCCTCCAGGACATATCCCTCACTGCACTGGAAATCACACCGTGAGCCAGAGGTGAGGTCTGCAGGAGAGTGGTCACAGCTCACAGAGCCTTCTGCTGGCCACGAGACAGCCTCACACCTCACAGCTGCAGCACAAGGAGCACAACAGCAATCAGCACAGGAGCTTCAGGAGAACAGCACACAATGCTGACAGCCCTCAGGGCTCAGGTGAGCAGGGATAAAAGGAATTTACCTGCACAGCTTGGCTGCTGCCTGTCCCAGGCCCCAGAAGAGCCACACTGCAGTGTAGCTGGTCCTGTCAGGGTGAATCCTTCCTCACAGGTGAACTCACAGGTGGTTCCCCATGTGAGCTGCACAGAGGGATGGGAGCAGTTCACAGCCCCATGGGCAGGCATTTCCAAGGCAGGACAGGTCACAGCTGAAAGGCACAAGGGACAGCAGAGAGCTTAGCTTGGAGCAGATCAGGATAAACACCCTTCTAGGAGCTGGCAGGAAGACAGGCCCTGCCTGGAGCTGTACCCTACAGAGCCATCATACCTCCCTTCAGACCTAGCAGCATCTCAGAAACAGATTTCAGCAGGTTGCACGGTGCAGCCAGAACCCTTAAACGTGCACCCAAAGCATACAAGTTATCCTGGGAATGGCTCCAGGTGACTCTCCACCCTGGACTGCAGAAACCAACACTTGCTCCCATTTGTGGTTTAGGGAATAAAGAATCCTTCCCAGAACACTCGACTCTAAAAGTGTGTTCTTGTGTGTTGGGGACACTGCCCCCGAGTGTTGTTTGTCACCCTGCACTGCTGTTTCCTCACTAATACAGGAGGCTAAATGACTCCACCTTGAGATCTGCTTATGAAAAGTGCTACAGATGTGGTGGGGATGAATGTTACTCTTGGATTACACTTGATTAACAAAGTCCTTTCAGATTCTTCGAACTTTCATAGATGGTTTCCATCTTAGTAAGTCTTACCTTTGCATTTGGGCACTGGATCTGACCACTGTCCATGTGGCAGGCACTCAGTGCTGGATGAGCCCTCCAGGACATATCCCTCGCTGCACTGGAAATCACACCGTGAGCCAGAGGTGAGGTCTGCAGGAGAGTGGTCACAGCTCACAGAGCCTTCTGCTGGCCACGAGACAGCCTCACACCTCACAGCTGCAGCACAAGGAGCACAACAGCAATCAGCACAGGAGCTTCAGGAGAACAGCACACAATGCTGACAGCTCTCAGGGCTCAGGTGAGCAGGGATGAAAGGAATTTACCTGCACAGCTTGGCTGCTGCCTGTCCCAGGCCCCAGAAGAGCCACACTGCAGTGTAGCTGGTCCTGTCAGGGTGAATCCTTCCTCACAGGTGAACTCACAGGTGGTTCCCCATGTGAGCTGCACAGAGGGATGGGAGCAGTTCACAGCCCCATGGGCAGGCATTTCCAAGGCAGGACAGGTCACAGCTGAAAGGCACAAGGGACAGCAGAGAGCTTAGCTTGCAACAAGCTGTAAAAAGTTTTTTTCTTTTCTGAAACTTAGCAACACACCTACTAAACAGGAGCAGCTTTAGAAAGGGTTCTAGTATGCCATCATCTCAGAAAGCAGACAGAAGGGGAAATATTTTAAAATATTTATGGCTCTTATGGCAAGACTGTTAATTCATCTGCAGCTCATGACAGCCACTATTTACAATCCAAAATTTCCTTGTTTTGACTGCTGCTCGGTGATCTTTGATGCTTTTTTTTGCTTAGAGAAATATCTCATTCTAAGCCAAACACCTCAGAAAATTATTCCTACAGTCAGGATAACTGGCCTGTTGAGAGCATTCTCACAGCTAGGTCATCTCAATCCCCTGTTCCCACCAAAGAGGTGGAAAAGTCTTTCCCTGCAAGGAACAAGGCCAGAGCATTCATCCTACTCATTTCACCTTCTCAGGAGCAGAGACCTGTGTGCTGAAATAAAATAGCACCCACACCACCAGATGTGTAACAAAGGAATTGGCCAAACTTCCATTTGTACCGACTGCCAGAGCAGCACTGAGGTTTACAGGGCCATGTAAACAATGAACAATGCAGAAAGCTCACCTTTGCATGCTGCAAGGGGGGCAGACCAGGCCCCAGAAGAGGTACAGTGAACAGATTCCAGTGCAGTCAGCTCATAGCCCTCCTCACACTGAACTGTGCAGGACGAGTTGTAGCTGAAGTCCCCCAATGGATGGTGGCACTCAAGGCTCCCATGATCAGGTTTCTTTAGTGGATCACAAGTCTTAACTTCAAAGCACACAAAGGTACACAGTCAGTCTCTTTGGCTGAGCAGGTAAACCAAGAAGCCAAACTGAGCACTAGCCAGCATGAGTTGGTAAAAAAGCAGGGTGAAATAATCTTACCAAACTCGCATTCAGGCCCAAAGAACCCAGGGTTGCAATGGCAGGTGTGGTTGTTGATAGTCTCTATGCATTCTCCATGACCACTGCAGAGAGATGGGTTGCAAGAAGCTGGAGAAAAAAATAAAGCAAATTATGAAAGAATCAACAACAGCCACTAAGGAAACCTGGCTAGCACTTTGTTTATCTTTCTGACACTAAACAAGCCCTTTGTACAGCAAAAGAAAATCAGAGGGTTTAGTATTTAGGATTATCCTGTCATTTCACAGAAGAATTTCCGAAATGCACACCTTTTACAGACTAGCTGACAGTAAAAGGATTCTGCTGACTGGAAGCTCCAAGACCACTTGTTCTGAGGTAAATATTAGATGAAGTTAAACAACTCATCCTAGCCACCACCTCATCTCCCCAAGGTCACACTGGAATGACCTTTATCACACCGTACCTGTGTAGCACAAGGCGACCTTCTTTTTCTCACACTGCTCATCATTCCATTTGCCATCATCCTTCCCTCTTTTGATGTAGATCTCAACGCAGTCCTCATTGTTCCCTTTGCCATTTGGCTCCCCTGAAGCCCAGTTTCTTGCTTCTTCTGTCAGTTGCTTGTTAGTTCCAGTCCAGGTCCACACATCATTAATTTTTCTGATTCCAATCCAGTAGTAGCCCGGATTGAAGGGTAAAAAGGCATTGAGATGCTTGATTTCCTCCTTGTTCTGGATGGCAACCAGGTTAGTATACTTCTTTCTGCACCACAGCTCTGCTTCACTGTAGGTCATGTTTGTGTCTGAGTAATGGTATGTCCACCCATTCACCCCCTGCAGCACTGTAAGCCCTAGAATGAGAAGATATACAAAAGTTGGTGTCTGACTTCTCCCCTCCTCTCTCTCTAGAAGAGGACATTTAAGTTCTATAAACACTGCAAACTTGTCAGTATCTGAAAGCGAATAAAAACTAGTGGGAATTATTTTATAAACAATCACCTGGCAAGCTTCAAACCAGGCAAGTCACGGACTTCAGCCTGTGAAACTATGTCTGATCACACAAAGCTTTGAGACTATAGGAGCCAGTTATGGCTTTGACAGGCAAGCAGGGAAAATGTGCCATTGCATCCAGAGGTTTTTCTGTGTGAACACAGCCTCAGGTTAATTAGGGCAGGTTCAAAAATTCTGTTTGATGCTGAGCTCAAAGAGAACAGTCACACTAATATCGTCATCCCACTAGTTTTCTACACAGAGAGATACACACTTACCATAGGTAAGAAGAGGTAGGAACTGCAAGCAAATCATGTTTCAGAGAGTTTTCTCTGTCTTTTAAGCAGATGGCTACAAGAAATCAAAGAAACACATTCGTAAAAAACAAACACTGAGCTGTCAAAATTCCATATAAACTACTGACCATGCAATTTTTGCTACGTACTTTTCAACAAGACTTAAGCAGGATTTCTATTTCTAGGAAATTACACATTTTAAAACAGTTTTTAATATCAAGATACTTTTAAATGTAAGCAGCTTTTAAGGAAGATGAACACAGATTTCCAGTTCTCCTTTAGCTGGACAGTGAAACAGAATAGCAGAATTTCTACTCACAGTTTGTAGCTGCAGTGTCCAGGTGACAGAATTCCTCTGCGCTGCTTCCCAGAGACTGCTTTCTGTGGCTAAGTGGATGAACTCAGCCTTGAAAATCAAGTTCAGCTCCAAGTGTCTGGACCCTGTCATGCTCTGCCTTTTATTCCCTCAACCAGCCTACCCTCCACGAGACGGGAAATTCTGCATGGAAAAAAAAGATGTCTCGGAAAATCCCAGGATCTGGTCCTCGCACACGTCAGGACGGATGTTTCCCCTTGCCAGACCAGCCCTCCCAGAAAGACACACTGTGCTGACAAAGTGCCAAGTGCCACATTACAAACTTCTACTGACAGAAACACACAATTCCAGGATATCAAGGAGGAGGATGACAATTAGCTTGAATTAATTGCATGAATAAGCAGATCCCAGTTTTTCACCTGGCATAACGTTTTGCAGCAAGCTGGTGTCAGTTCTTCCGGTCTCTCGGTAGGAAAGGCACCAACACTCAAAGCTGGTTAACCAAGTTTGGATAAAAATGGAAACTGCAGCATAGGAAGAGCCTTTCCTTGTGGATCTCAGCAGTGCAGAGCTCTCAGTTGTGGTCAGGTTTGCCAGCCCCAGCATTGCTGGAACTCTTCACAATACAAGTCCATCAGTCACTTGTAGCAGCCAAGCTTGAAATGTGGACCTTGCTTTGAAGAGTCCCTTGGACCATATTCTTCAATGTCCTGATCTCAATAGAGTTACAGCTCCTCACCAGGTTCATATAATATTTCAGGTGGGCACTAGGAATTCATGCATATTTATTGTGTATACCCTGATTAATCATACTGCTGCATAAAGCTTCACTGTTATGGATGGGATTTAATGAGCAAAGGACATGCAAAGGACACAACAAGTGTTTGCAGCAATAGCACCCACTTCATATCTGTAAAGCACAGTTAGAGTTTATACAGTGCATGTTGGAGCTCTGATTTTGGAGCCTCAGTGTGTTCTTACAGAATAAAAATCAGTGGCTTCTGGATTCCAAGCTGACATAAAGTGGGATTACCCAATTTTTTCACAAAAAAAAAAAAAAAACCCACAAAAAAAACCTGTCAAGTAGCCAAAGATCTCTGCCCATCAAAGAAATCATCTCAGAAAAGAAAAGAGCATAGAATAAAAAGTATGTTCTAAAACATCCTTAGTTACTAACAAATCAGGATAGTGGACTAGGAATTGCAACATAGTCTTAGAACGCCAGTCAGTTACTGGAGAGAGTGAGGATTATAAACAACCCACTGAATATTTGTAGGCAGAGGAACACTTTCTAGCAGGTGGGAACTAGCAAAGCTAAAAACACAAATGGACAATCAAGAAACTCTGGAAAGTGAAGGTTAGCTTTTGGCTGGCCTGGGCAAGCCTTGCTTAGAAGAACCAGACTTCCTTATGCTTCCAGGCAGCATCAGATAAATAAATAAATAAACTGCTGTTTATTTAGCCTCAAACTGGGAATGAAAACTCTTCCTGTTTGCCACCCCTTCTCCGTTGGGAGGCTTGACCACCTGGAGAACACGGACAGAAGCTGGTATTTTAATACACCTGTACATCATATTATGCAACTGGGCCTAATTTCACAGGGGTTCTGTAAACATTTTTCTACTACAAACTAATGGTAATCAGTCTTGATAGGGCAGGGTGGTTTTTTGTTTTGTTTTGTTTCCTAAAATTTTGATCAGCTGTTAAAACTTTATGCACAGAAAATTTATAGACAGCTTGAGGACAGTTTTTATGCCCCCCAGGCACCAAGAGGCAGAAAATGCTACGCCTTTTCCTGGAGATTCCCTTTTCCAAGCCATTTAATGAGCTTCCTACTGGTAAGTGCTCATCCTTGTCATGGCAAAAACTCTGAAAAAAGCTCTGAGGAAACTTTATCAGAATTCCTTTGCCAATGGAATCTCCGGAGGAAGGAAGAGCTTATTTCATAGTTTACAGTAGTCTTCCTTTGCAGGGGCTGTCTGAGACCTCTTGTCTGCAGCAGATAAAGAAAGCCCCACAAAAAATAATAAAACACCAAAGCCTACAAGCAATATGCTTGTAAAAACTCCAGCCTAAAAAAAGACTGCTTCTTTTTGTTGGCTGCATTCCCTTGTGCATCACTGGCATGGAGCTCTTTTTGGTTTTTCCCAGGGAATTCTGCTATCCACTGATTATACTTTTATTATATATTCTTATTCCCTTGTACTGTACTGGAAGATGAAGGCAACATTTTTCAGGGAAAAAAGAAAGCCTGAAAATCATACTCAAACCCCCACAATAGATGTTAAAACCTCATTATTAAAAGTCAAAGGCATTTTAAAACTTCAGGGAGATTGGGATACCTATGAGCTAAAGCTCATGTTGGAGGCTAAACTCCATATATATTTCAGGAAAAATACCTGTGATACAGTTACTTAGGTTGAATTGGAGACAAGCAAGATAAAAATGCCATGCAGCCTGACCTTAGCTGCTTTCTGTGTTACTTATTTATTCTCTTCTCAAAGTTATTTCACATTCCTGCTTTTTTACTCTTTTGCCAATTGATTTGGGAATGTAAGATCCTCATTTCTTATGCTGTATAGAGCTGGATGAAGCTGTTTCTCTCTTCTTATGCTACACGAGCACAGAGATAGTTACTTAAAATTAATACAATTCCTCTCTGCCAGAAAAATAGGAGACCCTAAAGAAAAATTTTTAGAAATGCTGAACACTTCTTGTTCCTATACACTCCAGACTTTCCCTTGCACAAGTGCAAGCCCAGCTTTTTATAGGGAACACTCCAGATCACCTCTTTTCCCTTACAAACAGAGGTGCATTGACAATAACATGACCACAATTATTTTTCCAGTTGGAAGGTTCATTTAAGAGGCCACTATGAGATATAAAGGGTAAGAAAGGGCTATATAAACATATTAGGAATAAAAACAACAAAATCCAGCCAGGTCTGCTATTAAAGGACAGCAATTGACAGAGGATATGTCAAATGTAATTTCTTTCTATATAAAGGAAAGTTAGTATTCACTGCAATAGTGTCATGCATTGGGAAAAGAGAACTGGTCAGATTATGGAGTGAAGACTATTTAGGTTGGTTACAACCAATCAAGCTATTTATAAAAGATCCAAACCCTCAGTAATTGAGAATATGAGAAAAAAAGGTGTAAAAAGGTGGACAGAAAGCAAATATTGCCTCTCTGTATTTCAGGAAAGATCAAGGTAATTAGAAGCCGGGCTTTCCACATGAGCACCTAGAAAAAGATGCTAGAACATTGAAAAATGAAAAGAAGAGAAAACCAGTGAAAAATCAGCAGAAGGCTGCTAAGCTGTCAAGAGCAGCTGACATTGATAGGATTGATCTGTTCCTGGCAGATCAACCTGGCTTGTGCCTCAAGGCTGTGTCAGTAATAAAGAAACAATAGTGCACAATGGTTTGTTATAATTAAGATTTTTAATATCATCCCATGAGACATTCTTATGAGGAAACAAGTGAAACAATGCTCAGTTAAAATCACCATTAAATGAGCACACAAGGGATAGAATCACTACTCAAAGGGCATTTTTTTCAAAGACCCCTATCTGTCCAAGAGAACTGTTTTATTCCCACCCCACTGTAAAAAGGGTGCTGGAGGAAAGAAATCTTTACAATCTTCTAAACCCAAAAGGTGTTTTAGAGTTCTCGTGATCAACAATGTTTCACATCCACTTGGTACATAACAAGTAGCAGTGGATTGATTCGTAGTGACAAAGTTTTAATTGAAAATTTTCCAAAGAGGTCATAAATTGCTAAAACAGGGCTTTTGTAGAGTCTGCCTTTCTCTTGGAAATCTGTAAGCTTTGGTTTGAGAAACATCTTTTCAGTATCTCTATCAGTATCTCAAGAAAATTTAATGCAGTGGAAAATTATTTTATTTTATCTGAAATTCTGTTGAACTTGAAGAAATCACAAATCCAGGACAAATACAGAATGTGGTGAGATCCTAGGTAAACAGAGTATATAGATGTACATTTCTACATATAGAAAAAGACAGATTAATTTCCTATGTCTTTTTTAAAGACTGGTTCTTTATCTAGAAGATTGCATCTGCATTTACATATCAACAGACAAAACCAGAGCTTTAAGTGCCTCTGAGTAATCCAGTTCCACCTCTCTCCTGGAAGATATTTTTGTCATTCCTAAATTAAAACACTTGATAAGTATTTATTTGAAAGTGCTTTGCATAATGGACATCTATCCCATGGCAAAGAGTCAGAACCACTTGAAATTTTGAAATAGTGGAAAAACCTCCAGCTTCACCCACAGTAATACTCACTAGGAGAGGAAAAGTAAGAGATTTAGCCAACCTTGTGGGGGGAAAAGGAGTTCTAGTGCCAGTAGTGAAGGTGTTTCCTGTTTGGAGAGGAGCTTGCAACGTTTAATTCTTTAGAAATTAAGAGACAAAGGGTTTAAAGGCACAAATTTTCCCTGAGGTCCAGATGGGAAGAAAAGATAATTTCCGAAAACAAACTCATCCCTCAGCCTCTGTGTCTGATTAAGTGTGAATAAGATGGGCAATGCAACTGCTACAAAGACGCTGGAATTTCTCAAGGCTGCCTAAGGCAGTCTCCACTCTGTCTGGAGTGGAGCCCCAGGAGCCAGAAAATCTTATCTCCACTTCTCATTTCGGGAATTCTGATGTGACTCATAGCGCTCAATTTCCTCCAAACAGGCAAAAATATACATTGAAGGATCTAACCCGAGCCTGGGGGTCACTTGCACTGGCCAGGTACGATTCAGAGCACTGAAACATGAAACAGAGCCAAGGAGCAGAGGAAACAACAGCTCACACCTCAAGCTAAGATAAAAGCAGGACTGGCCTTAACACCACACACTGGCTGCCTGCAGTTGCAGGTGGAACTGCTCCCATGCAGAACTCGATTACTTCTAATTCCACTGTTGGAAACCATGGCAGAGAAGATCTTGGAGCCTTGTCACCTTTCATGTACACACAGAAAGAATAAATATATAATGCATGCATTGACTGTTCATTTACTTTGTTCCACAGCCACATGGTCTCAGCAAGGGAGAGGTCCCAGAAGTGACACTGACAGGGGATGCTGGCTCTGAGGAACAGAACAGTTACAGCTTTTGGCAAGTGAGAGGAGTGAGAGCAAGTTTCAGGATTAGGAGATTAAGTAGGTGGTTGAGACTGTAGAAGTCATGAGATATGGTTTTTGTTTTGCAGATTCTTTGCATAATTCTCTTGCCAAGCTCTCTTCCAATAAAATATTGTTTTGACTTATCAGAGCATGGGAGCTTATCAGCAGCACTGGAGTGCTGACATGACTCACCAGTCTTCATTTGCTGTGTCAGGAGGAAGAGGCTACAAAAAGGAAGAAGATGCAGCAGGTTCACTTCATTACTAATGCATTTCACCATGAGTTTATTAATTCCAAGCTTCAGGTGTCAAGTTCAGCTTCAGTTACATCATTTTTATACATCAATGGACACAGTATTTAACATGTTTGAGGCCTTAACTACAGCAGTATTCAAGAGCAATCATTAAAAACAACACTCATTTTAACAAATATAACAATCATGAAAGGTCCATCACCAAAACTACTGGAATTCTGTGGAATGAGAACTTGCCACTGGGTATCTGAAATCTTCAAGGCAGAAGACCAAAGCACAAGGAACAACTGCACAGCACTGAGAAGTAAAACCAGACCCAAGAACAGCCATCAAAGTGTGTCATTCATACCACTCATGCCTTTTCTCAGTCAATAGACCATGAGAGAATAGAAGTTCTTGAATTAAGGACTCTTTCAGGAGCTTCTTTTGCCACAAGTGTACCACCTATGAATTATTCAGAGAAAGAAATTTATTTCCATCAGCTGGATAAGTAATTACTTTTTAGGACACGCATATTAAACAAAAGATCATTAGTGAAATCTGCCTTAATTGCTGCATATAATTGTTTTTTTAAGAACAAAGAGCTCATCACTAATGTTGAAAGCAATTACTTTATTGCTTCCCAGACAAGAAAACCCCAACAATTCAGCACCACAAAGCTTTTTAAAGTTCCAGTTACTGGTACCAAGAAAATTAGGACTTCCCTTTTTTCCAGGGTTTGAAAACAATACTTGAACTTCTCCAGCAAAGATTTCGCACTTCCAACACTTTTCAATTTCTTGACTCATCAGGAAGGATGATCTGTCACTTACCCAGAAATTATTGTACTTTTATATTTGAGCCTAAAAAGCAATCCATAAAGTGAGTTTTCTCAAGTGCTGAGCATGTACCCCACCCCACAGACCCTGTTAATAACCCTGCATGTAAAAGGTTGTCAAGCACTGGAACAGTGAGCCCAGGGAACTGGTGGAGATATTTAGGTGCTTAGAGAAACCTACATTTATAAATATATTTAGTGGTGAATTTGGCAGTGTTAGGGTTCAATTTGGATTCTGATCTTACAAGGCTTTTCCAAACAAATGACTGATTCTGTGATCTTGTATTTATCCTTCCTGGTGCATACTAGTTGTGGTTTCTTCCTCTCATTTATATCAGTAGGCATTTACTCATCATTTGTAGTCACATGACTGCAATCAGTAGCAGAGTATGGTTATTTGGCCCACAGAAATAATATCACTTTCATAACAGGTATTGTATCAGCAGGAAGAGAAGGAATTGCCATTTGCCAGCTATAAAATAATACTGGGCCTACATACAACATTCTTACTTCAAGAGTTCAGTTAATCTAAATCCCCACAATGAGGGTACATAAATACAGTGGGGAAGCTACCCTAGTCTCAAAATAAAATGAAAGATCCAGATTTATGCCCACCTGAAGATAAGTAAATTAGGAGTGCAGTTGCCCCATACCCTCTAGAGTCAGACAGGCAAAGCTTTATCCAAAGGTTAAGTCAAAGGACATAACTTCAATTTATACCCAGAATTATGCTGGTAAGACTTCATACCATTTCACTCCCCATCCATCATCTTCATTCTGATTTTTTCTTAGGAGCTGCAATCCCAACACCATGACAAAGGAAGGGCATGTTTTCCCTGCTGAGTGCCTCCAGCCCTAAATCTACCAATCAAAACCCCCTCGTATCTCTACTCCATGGATGCAAATGTGTGAGCTTATCCTGAAGAAAAGCAGCTGAAAGGCCCATCCTGATATTCAGGATGTCACATATCCCACCTAAATGAACTCTGATCAATTAAACAACTCATTCACACTGTTTGTCTCTGCAGACCACGAAGGAACAGCTGGGCCTCAAGAATCATCACCTGCACACTGCTTCCATCATGCCCCCAACATATGGTGCAAGGCACTGACACCAAGAGCAGGGAAGGACAACCAAAGGACAGCAGAGCCCTGGAAACAATCCTAGAGATCTGTTTCATTGAACAAGTGGATTCTGGGCATGTCCTGTGCTCTTTCACTTCAAACATTAACAATCCTGTGACAGGCAGGTGATATTTGTGGTCATTCAGAAGGAGAGCCAGAAGAACGACACTTCCTGGGAGGAAAGTCCAGGCTTTTCAAGGAATAGATACATGCCATAAAATCTCTTCTAAAGAAATATCTCTCCAGGAGCCTATCAGAAATTTGTGTTTAAGCCTGGGGAAGAGGAAGCAGCTAGGAAGGCTCAGAAAAGTAAAGAAGGTGCTCAGAAATTTTAACAGCTGTATATAAACAGATTCAGCTGGTACAAAAAACCCAAATGCATAAAAAAAAAGCTTTTGTGAGTAAATGTAGACCAGAAATTAGATTGGGTTTTGGTTTTTAACCAGCAGAGCAATGGTGTTATAAAACTGCCTTCTATGAGGAGCAGAACAAAACTTGGTTTTCCCCAGATCTTGTTCAGTTTCTGAAAGGGATCATTATTTATGAAAGCAAGATATGAGGGGTCCAGAAGAGTCCCTTCACACTCAGCATGCTGGAGGTCGGCCTGGATTCCTAAACTTCAGTACACAAACCAAGCCTCTGCCTCTTGAACTATAAACACACAGATGCCCAAGATGTTAATCCCAAGAAAGATAATGTCATTATCCCGCATTTGTTCTGACCTCTTTGCTAATCTCAGGAGCTGCTAATCAAGAGCTGAAGAAGAAGAATCTTTATTAAATCCTATTAAATTGAATGGGCCAAGCAGCAAAGAAGACCTGTGATCTTTGATGCCCATGGCAGAATTTACAACAGTGCCTTTCCTTTGCACAAGTATATTATGCATTCTTCTGATCAATTCCAGGGGTACTCCCACTCTGGAATAAAATAATTTTGCAAGTACAGCTAAACATTAGCCTTCATTTTACTTTCTCTGTTGTGTGAGGGTTACATGCAATGGAAAGCACCTACTTCAAAAGCCTTTCCTTAATATTTTCCTGTAATACAAGCATGGGCTAAACGTATCCTTACATCTTGTGCACTCTGTCAGAGAACTCAATAAAAGGAGAAATTTATACACCTGGAGTTCAAAGTGATTACTTCCCTTTTCCTGACTCTAGTAGCCTGGGCTGATCCAACGGCCTGAGAGAATCTCATGTTGAGTTTCACTGCAGCACAGTATATTGTTACAGCTTTGCAAAATAATAATATTACTTTTCTAGTCACTTGCCATTTAGAATTTAAATTGCTAAATAAATGAAGACGTTTTGGCATTAGGATGCTCCTGGCTCACAGGATCTGATGATAGGAAGGACAAAAAGCAATTTTAGCCATTTAGGCTCAGTCCAAATCCTGCAAACTGCAATGCAAAACAAGACCAAAACGATGTTTTTTAGGACTCCACTGCAAAGAGTCAAGATGTCACTCGACCAAATAAATAAAAAAACCCTGAATTATTTCAGAGAATAGTGCCAAGCTCCCTGGCCCAGCTAGCCATGAGGAAGCCCACGACAAAAGGAAAGTCCCTCTGTACAGGTTTCCTGGAGACAGGCTGTGTCTGGCTGAAGACCCCTGTCACCCCATGCCATCCTCTCCGTACCCCTGAGGCCCAGAAAGTGACGCACCAACAATTCCCACCAGCAGCGGGGAATTTTTATGTGCAGCCTAAAAGGAAGCTCCTGTACCTGGGCATGGCCTAGGAAACCACTCTTGGATAAGATAGGTACTTGGGAAGGGAAAAGCAGTGAAAAAAAGCCAGGACAAAACTCTGCTGGGACTATTACTAAGTCACAAAGTGCTCAAACTCATGTTGGGTGAAGCCTGACGCCTGTCCTCCTTGTTGAGAGTAAATTCTTTTCAAGTTTAGCTTCCAATGTATGCCACAAGTATTTCCTTTGCCACCTTTACCACTATTGTTTGTTGCTAGTTCCTGCTGTGCATCATAACTGAAATGGGGCAATAAAGGTTTTCACAGTCACGCAACAGACTTCTGTGCTTGAGGAAATGAAGGAAACCATTCCAGTGAAAAATCAAAAACAGAGTTTGTGCAAACAAATAACTTCCATAACACTTTGTTAATGCAGGATAAATCAGAGCATGAGATGCTAGGGTAGAGTGGTAAACAAAGTAACCAAGGAATAAGCTAAATACACAAAACCCACCACAACAAAACCAGACCTTCCTAGATTCCTGGAAACAAACTTAAAGCACTAATCCTACAGGCCCTTACTGCTAGACAAAGCAAGCTCAAGCAACCACCCCAACTCCACAAGACTCTCTAAGCCTTGTTATCCTAACTAGGCACTTCTATCACAAGTGATTTTATCACTTTCTCTGCCTGCCTTGAAAATCCCAAACAGCTGAGGCAGGAGGCTTGGTTTCTACTTAAAGCCCTTCACACCTCTTCACCCCTTAAAATTTAGTTAGTAAGGATTCAGCCCTTCAGGGCTCTGGTTTTTTTTTCCTCCCAGGTTTGCTACTGCTCTATGCAAACAAGGTAACTAAAAATAGTCTCTGAAATAGCAAAATGCTTGAAATTTTACAATAAACATTTGTTACAGTTAATAAAGTAGCTCAGGAAGCAACTTTAGTTGTAAAGTAACAATTCTCAAAATAGTCTAACTTACCACCAATTTACATTTACCTTTGTAGCACTCTAAATACTATATTTAGATGATATGTACTCTTCATCTGTTTTACTGATATTTTTCATTATGTCTTACTTTATGTAGCATTTTGTTCGTGTATTCAGAGGAAGTATTCAAGTACTAGCTTTAGACTTTTAAAACTGTTATTGATGAAGAAATTTATTTCAACAATAATTTTTGTATGTATGAAAAGAATAAAATAGGTCAGTTAGAAATTATCTACCATGTAAGTTTAAAATGTAGCTATGTTGAAGTGCTAGATGTTTTGAAGTTTTAAAAAAAAAATCTAGTTTTTAAAATATGAATTTTTCCTGATTTTGGAGTAAACACTTGATACAAGACTATGCTCTTACTTCAGCGCTGCTTGAAAACAATTATTTTTCCTTTGGTGAATATTATAGGTTTGGTCTTCAGTGAAGTGGTAACAAGGGGGGATGGCTTTAAACTGAAAGAAAATTGATTTAGATTGGATATGGGGAAGAAATTCTTCACTGTTGGGGTGATGAGACTCTGGTTGCCCAGGGATGCTGTGGATGCCCCATCCCTGGAAGTGTTCAAGGCCAGGTTGGACAGGGCTTGGAGCAACCTGGGATGATGGAAGGTGTCCCTGCCCATAGCAGGCATTAGGAATAAATCATCTTTAAAGTCCCTTTCAACCTAAACCACTTAGTGATTCTATGAAATTATCCATTCTACACATCTGTGACTGTACCATCAATTTGTGTGGGGCTTTTATAGGTGCACCTATAAAATAAGGCAACCACAAGTTAGATTCTTATTTCTTATTCAGTTCCAGTAAAATGTAACCTATGGAATATTGGCTGTTAGAGCTCCCTATGACCCTCTTCTTCAAATAAACACCTTGCTTGGCCTTGGTCCTACAAAGTCCCAGCTTGAGGACAAAGGGATAAAATCCCAGAATTGCAAAGGGAGGGATATTGAGCAAGAGGTCTCTGAAGGGCACTTTAGTGTTAGAGGCAGTGGTCAACTCCTCTAAGTTGTAGTCCAAGCAAAATACTTAATTTCTCAGCTTTTGGTGCCTTGACGCTCACAGAGGAGCATCAGGTAAAAGCAAAGTTTTATTGCCATGAGGGCTTCTGTCAGACAGAGACCCTGAGGCTCAGATAACCTCAGTCCCAGGCTAGAAGTTAAAATATTAGTTATATTGGTTTAATGCTTCTTTTGACTTGGGACCTCAGCCCCAGGTCAGAAGTTAAAATATTAGTTATATTGGTTTAATGCTTCTCTTGACTTGGGGATTCGTTGTTAACAGAACCACCCTGGCGTTTTATTGAAACCAGAGAAAACAGTCATTTACTTCCTTTTAAGCAGACGCTGTACTGCTATTTTTAAGGCTATGTGTGGTTACCAAGGCAAGAGCGATGTTTAGAAATATCGCTTTGCTTCACCTAACGCTATAACTCGGCGTGTTTTTATCGGCGGGCACCTTGCAGGAGCCGCTGCCGCCCATCCCCTCACGGCCGCCATGCCGCCCCGCCCCCGCGGCCTTGCCGCTCCCATGGCGGCCGTGAGGGACGTGGAGATCGACCCCGAGGGCACCTTCAAGTACATCCTGGTGCGGCTGCAGCGCCGGGGCGGCGGCGAGCAGCGGGACATCGTCCGCGGCACCAAGGCGGCCGAGTTCCACAGTGCGTGGGCAGCGGGGGCGAGCGGGCGGCGGCCGGAGCGGGCCCCCCCCCGGCGGGTCTGAGGCGGAGCGGGAGCCCCGGCTTGAGTAGCGCACAAAAATCCCCTTTTCCCTTCTTTCTGCCGTCCCTTGTGTGACATGAAAGCTGGGCTTGCGTATAATTGAACTGGGGTTCAATAGATCTATCAGGTGCCGTTTCCGAACGTAGCTGAAAGGAATGAGGAGGTGTCTTTACGAACAAGCTGGTGGGTAAGGCCGGATAATGAGGGGTGAAAGAAGCAGTGGAGGGGAAACCGTAAATTCCATAGGAATTCCACTAATTGACACAGCTTGTTAGAAGACTCTGCTAAATCTCTGGGTTTACAGGAAAAGAACAGAGACACGAGAAAAAAGGGGGGAAAAAAAAGGCAGGGAGTACACATTAGAAAAGGCGATTGGGGAAGTCTGTACCTTTCAAGTACCTCAGCTAAGGGGAAAAAGGGAAATGTAGCCGGGAAATTAGGATAAAAAGGAGGCTGTGTCCTCTAACAATTTGAGAGACCCCCATGGGAAATGCCCATGACCTCTCCCTTCATTCGAATAAAGTTACAGGACTCCTCTGTCTCCTTTCTGGTTATAAAACTGGTGTTTTGGATTAATTTTTCTGGCACAATCAGCCTCATTTTGGAGAACAATATATGCTAAATAAAAAATCCAGAGGGCTTTAAATGCAGGTTTTCTGTGCCTCTGAAGAGAAACCTCTCTTGTAGGTGAAATGAGAAAGTAGTTAAAAACTATTTCTACACTGTGTAATGCCTAATTCCTGTTCTAATGGCTCTCACCATTATTCTTGTGCAGATCATATATTTGAAAAAGTAAACCCTGAGATGGAAAAGCTGGGATATGAGTGCAAGTGCCTTGGAGGAGGGAAAATTGAACATAATAGCAAAGACAAGAAAATCAGGGTATTTGGGCTCTCAACAGTAAGTGCACCTCTCATTTTCCTTCAAATGCTTGTGTCTCTGATGCTCTGCGATTTTGGTTAATTGCATGGTGGCTTTTGGCAATTTACATCACATTTTAAACATTAACTGGAAAACTTGCCTGGCTCACTTGTGAGATAGATTAGAAAAACAGTAATTTTAGGGCAGGCGACCAAAAAGATAAAGTTGGTATTACTCAGTGTTAGGTTAAGTTAGAATTAAGACTAAAAATGGAAGTTGGCATCTCTTGACTCAGAATCTTTTAGTCTTGCTGCTGGAGCAGGAATAGTCCATTTGTAGCCACAGGGGCTGGATCCAGCTATGTATGATCTTCATCTGCCAATAAAAATGTTAGTTGGTAGTCACCAGCTAAATTGTGAATGTTGTTCTGTGTATGTTTGGGTGAGAAGAGTAGATACAGTTTAGGTGTGGTAAACTTTTAGTAGGTGAAAATAATGCATTTTGTGGGAATAAAAGTAGCAGTTTTGTTGCCTCTTAGTGTTCTGTTTAAATTCATTTTCCTTGGGAAAGACTCAGTAAATGGTTAGAATTTCTCTAATTTAGGGAATGTGCTGTAGTCTTTTTCTGATATTGCTCAGTGATGAAGTGTAGCTGCTTCTGTAGTAATAACTGAGTAAAGCTTTTAGGCTTCTAAAGGAGACAAGAAGAAAACAGTTCTATTAAGTTCATTTAATTTTCTATAGAAACTGAGAGTTACTTCAAATCTGCTTAACTTTGATGAGCAGTGGAGATTGGGCCTTGAATGTTTTAAATGTTTTGAAACAGAACTAGCAATTCTGTTAGTGCTGCTTTTGTTCCAAGATGATTCTGGAATCATAAGAAAGAAGAAAAACTCCTTAGAATTTGTGTGGGGTGGGAAATCAGTGTGTAATGCTTATTACATTAAATTCTTCTGATGGTTGGTGTTCATGATTGCATTTTTAGGTGAGATTTGACACCTGTATTATTAATCTAGCTGCCAAATTAAGTGTTAGAGGCAGTAGTCAACTCTTGAAGTCTAAGAAATACACTTTATTCCCAGCTTTTGGTGCCTTGACGCTCACACAGGAGCATCAGGTAAAAGCAGAGTTTTATTGCCATGAAGGCTTCTGTCAGGTAGAGACCACGAGGTTCAGATGACCTCAGTCCCAGGTCAGGAGCCAAAATATTTATGTGGGTTTAATGCTTCTCTTAACTTGGGGATTTGTTGTCAGACTCTTAAAACAGAACTACCCTGGTGTTTTATGGAAACCAGAGAAATAGTTAGTAATTTCTTTGGAAGCTCTGCTGCTAATTTTAAGGCTGGATGGGGTCTTCAAAGTGGTTGCCAAGGCAAGAGTGAACTGTGGATCTATTGCTTTCCAACTGATGTAACTATGTTACCTGTTATTTTTGAAAAGCTTGCATTTTATAATGCATCAACTTTAACCTTTAAAGTTTAAATGCTTGTTTATTTAAGCTTTTCCTCTTTGGGGCCGTCATCGATGAGTAAGAGTATGTTTTGTTTGATAATACAAGCTTGGGCTTTTTTTTTTCAGTCTAAGTAAACTTTCATGTGAAATATTATGGGAAAAAAATCACCTGTAAATCAGATTTCTATCAGTATACTGCACTGTTGTTACGTGTAGTTCTGAAATAAGAAATCAAGATAATTCTGATCATGTAAGACAATAATGGAAAGGCCACTTTGACCACAACAGCCTTAAATTGCAGTGAGAGAGTAACACTGTGACCAGTGATTTTTAAATGAGAGTTAAAAATAACATGGGTCATCTAACCTTACCTTGGAGTTGCAATGGCTGAAGAGCACAGATACTTAAAATGGTGCTATTATCAGCTAAGGCAAGATGGGAAATAAATAAAACATGAAGACTGTGATTTCTTTAGTGGCCAGAATTGTGCTCACACGTTTGCTTATTCCCTTTCCCTTTAGCTGAGCCAAATCAGCTGTTTGTATGCTCACACATTAAAGTGGGTCAATGCAATCTCTGTGGCTTAAAGGAACATTCCATAAATACAGTGGCGGATGGGTTGGGAACCTTTTAAAACAAGCTTTCTGCTGGAGAAATCGTGTGGAAAATGTGTTCTCTATTTGACCCCATCTCATTTATTTTCTAGAACCTGAACTTGAGGGAGAGGATAATAGAAAAACAAAACATGATACTGCAAGAGTAACTTTTGTAGAACTTGTATTTGATTTGCATTTGAACAACTTGTGTTGATAAGAACTGAATGGTTCTGAAGACTTAATATCCACGTCCAATTTGTTCTGTCTTGCAGGGCTATGGAAAAGCAGATCACTCAGTGACTGTAGAGATACTGAAGAAAGAGTATACAGATTATGAAATTACATGGTCAGATGACAAGAAATAAACTTGTGCACACAATGAGCAGTTCCAACCTGGTAACTGTGAGCTGTACTTTGATCAATAAAATTGAATGTGTGTTCTATGTATGTAACCCTAAATCTGGAGTAACTGGATCCTGCCATAGTTTATAAGATGGTTGGTAATCCTCAGATACACCTTACTTTTTAGATCACTCCTTTGTGCAGAATCTGAAGTTCTAACCTTTTTTTGTTTCTTTTTGATGTGCCCTTTAGTTAAAGACTCCACACTCTTACCTCTAATTTGTTTTCATCCAGTCCCATTTCACTGATCTATTGTAGGATTCCTAAGGATTTACCATCAACTTCAAACACCATTGGACCAAACCTGTTCACTGGTCTTTTGACCACTGTGTTTTCAATTTATTTTTCTATTACTTTTTTAGGCTTTTCATCTTTCTTACCCACATTTTAAAAAAATTGGTGTGGAGGGTGGGGTTGACTGTTACAGTTCTTCACCAATGATCCAAATCTTTGATTTACTCAGTGATTTGAAAATCTAGTATTCTGCAGAAGTAATGATCAAAATATTTGACTTTCTTGTAAGAACCTTCCCATTCACAGAGTGATGGCAATGTAAAATTCAGCTAATGCTTCTTTCATTCTGATTCCTCGGGCTGCTTTGATTTGTGTGAATTTAATAATTTTTTATTCTAGTAATTATGTTTTAGTAAACTACCTGCTCAGTACACCTAGGCAGTGTCTGAATTAGCTGACATCACCCTCGTTGTGGCAGGATGTTGCCTTTTGATTGTTGTGAAATTACTTGCTACAATTTCCACTTTGTTTCATGATAGTTTTCATTTAATTCATTTGTGCATGTATTGACTTGCCATCTTGAAGGCTTGCTGACTTCAAGAGGTATTTGTATATAAATTCCAGCTCTGCCCTTTGCTGTGGTTCCTACTGCACTTATTCAGCAGTATCTGGTGGTATAGGGAAGCTTTTTCTTTCCAGCATGCAAGTGACTCTTATGGTACAATCCAGGAAATCTGAGAGACTTCAGGCCAGTTTATATCACCAAAACTCCTGCTGTTATTCCCTTCTTACAGTTGTGATCCATCTTAAGTCACCTTTCTGTGGCTTTGTTTTGGTTGGGTGGAGAGGAATTTTCTTGTCTCATCCTCAAACCTTTCAGTCCAGTCCAGAACAGTTCCAGGGGTCTCCATCCCAATAATCTCCTCTGAGCAGAATCTCCTGAACCTGGTGCTACAGATCTCTTACTTGGCACCAGATTCCCCCCACTTTTTGCAGCCTGGATTTTCCCCTCCAGCACCCTTGCCTGCTTTTGCATCTGCTCTTCATGCTTCTCTTTGAGTTCTTGTGCAATGGTTGTCTGGCTGCACTTCAAATACCGTGGTAATGATTGCAGGATTGATTTTACTTAAAAATATTTTGATTTCACAGAATTATATAATGCCTGTGTGCCTGATAACCAAGAATAGCTCACATGTCAGTAACCTGCAAACTGGGCACTTCCCAGTTCCATCATTGTGGGCTTTTTTTTCCCCTAAGCTTTAGTTGCCAGTATACAAACCCGAGTTTTAAATAGCCTCACTTCCCAAAACTGGCAAATAGTCTTCAAATGGAAGTCATCAGTTAGGGATAGCTGTGTTAAAACAAACAAGCCTTTCAATTTAGTTTCCTGAGGTATTTAATGAGTGATTTTAATCTTTGTCTTCACAATACTTACAGGAAAGACATAATTTAGACCGGACTTATTATTGTAATGACGTGTTCAAAGTATGAGGAGACTGCATGAGGGGAGAAAAATGGTGATTTGGAATGAGCTGATCAAAATTGAATTACCAGCTGATCTCTACCTTTTATTTCTTCATAGAAGAAAGATTTTAATGCGTCATCAAAAAAAAAAATACTTTGAGGGACCTCCCAGCTCATTTATTTTTTTAGTGCAGTGTCATTAGTGGAAATTTCATTTCCCTGGTCATTAAGTAATATGTACAAGTGTTACAAGAGTGAAAAGTTTATTTTCTTCTATTCCAGTTTGTGAAGAGGAGCACGACACTGGTCACTAGGGTGGTGAGGATTTCTCAGGTAGAGCAAGCCTTAATGTAGATGAGGGAAATTAGTATTAATTCAAGTTGAAACATCAGCAGCCTACAAAACTAAGTGTTGAATTCTGTTTCCTCTCAGCATGTATCTGCTGAATTATAAGAACAGAACTCATTTAGAATATGGAAATCCTAATGCTAATTGTGCTGATTTCACCTGAGAAAAAGCATCCTTCATTTTCTAATCAGATTCTGAAATGGGAAGCTAATTATCCTATGTGGGGTTACTTGTTCTGCAGGTGTGCAATCACTGTAAGATTGTGGCTCTGCCATTCTTCCCTTGAAGTCCTAAAAATTCTGATTCTCTATTTGCACAAAGCCAGCAATGTTTGAGCCAAATACTGAGTGAAGGCAGAGTAATTAAACCAAAGATGAGTGAGTTTGATAGTGGAATATTATCAAGAGGAAATATTATAGTAGAATATTTTAAGTACCTTCTTCATTTATTCATCCAAAATTACATGAGATGCTTGTTCCTAACCATATTCTTTGTCATAGTGGTCAACAAATTTTATTACTTTAGGTATGGGTCTCTGGAACTGCACCAGACTAGCAGGTATAGAACAACCTATTCAGTGCAAACCATGATTTATCTTAGGATTGAGTCTGAAAAATGACAAATGGTAATCTGTTTATTTCCAGCTTCTTTGTTTTGACAGAAAAAAAAAGAGCTGCTAACAGTACCTTCTTGATTTGCCAAAGCTAAAACTTTTTTTTGTTCCTCACTCTGTAGTCAGCAGTTATCATTAAGTTTCAGGGTCAGTGCAGAAAAATTCCAGAGCACTGTGGCTGTCATGGCAAAACGGACCTTTTTCCTCTCTCTCCCCTATCCTATGAGAAGCTAAATTCGGTAGTTTCCAAAGCATCCCTTTAAAATAGTCTGAACAATAGTGAAGGCTCTTCTGTTAAGTAAAGGAAATCCTTTACAACTCTGTCTTAATAGCAGCAGGTTCAAAATAGGAACTTTGGGATTGACTTTCAGCATCCTCAGTCATAGAAACTTTCAGATCACTGATGTACTAAGTTTCTTTCCATCCCCTCAGACTATTGTTCCTTCTGCTCTACACTGAATATCCTTGCATCCAGTCCACTGCAGTGGTCACTGGCTTTAAGTTTATATTTCTGCAAGGGCACCTGATAAAGCAGTGCATGATGACAACAGCTGTCTAACAGCTTTCTGTCTGGTTTTGGCCAAGGCAAAATATGCAATGGATTTCCTTTTTTTGTTTGAATTGCCAGTGACAGTGAGTGCTCAAGACCAGGTTTTGTAGTTCTTTGGGGGTTTGTTTGCATTTTTGGTAAGGCAATTTCTTCATCAACATCCCTGTCTTCAGCCTCGGAAAGTGCCTTGTATTGCAGGCTTTTCTGAGTGCTTTCTGTCCTGTGAAAAGATTGAAGAGGTGTGGATGTTCTGTAGTACCCCCAGCAAGTTTTGAAAAAGGGGCAATTCATTTCTGGGAAAATCTTGTTAAAATAGTAGAACAGCACAGTTTATCTCCTTTTCCAATTGATTCCTAGAGCTCAGTTCTGTCATTCTCTAGTATTTAATTTGTAGGCTTATTGGTTGGTAGAAGGAGCATATCTTGTGTGTAGAATATTTGTTCAAGTCAGCTTCTAAACCAGCATGGCTTTTTTGAATTCCCTGCTGAAATTTTCTTAGCCTATGACAGAATCTGAATGTGAAAATTTACAGACCACAGTAGTTAATGTTATTACATTCTTTAAAAGGCTTGAGTAAGTCATGTGTGCATTACACAAGGAAATATTACATGGATTTCTGAGATCCCTAGCAGGGTAGAACACGAGTGATAAATACAATCACATCCCCCTCTGCTGGCAAAGCAGCAGAGCTCAGAAGCGTGTGGTCCCTGCCTGAATCGGGCTGCAGTTAGGCTGCCCAGCCCTTGAGAAAAGCCTCTTGCACTAACTATAAATGCTAAATATATCTCATTCAGCCACAATATGTCATGCATGTCATTCCCATGCCATGTATGTCATTCCTGTGATGCACAGTTCTGGTGCTGACAGAGAATGTGAAAGCCTGGCTGGAGACAATGACTTTCTTCATCTTTATAAATAAATTAATTATCATAAACAGATGCTGCTGTAAGCAGAACTCTATGCAAAGTCAACATCAGAGAAGTCCATCACTTCTAGTCAGACACCAGAATTTGTCAAACATTTCAACAACTGCCATCCATAATTTGTCAAACAGAATAACAGAGGAAAAAGCAGATAGACATGAGGATTAAAACCTTTTTTGTGTTTTTAGAATTAGTAGTTTAATTTTTAAGGGCAATTTCCATAATGCATCGCTGCAGACCCTGATCAATTGTTTTAACCATCCTGGTTCTAAACACGTTTTTCTCTTCAATGAATTTCTCAAAGAGATAGACACCACCACCAACTCCAAAATAATGCACTTTGCTTGCCAAATACACATGGCCATTTCTATCCAAGAGCTGAGCCAGTGTGTCATGCAGATCACTGTAGTAGTCAGGATTATAGATGGTCTCAGAGGTGAGAATTATATCATATTTTGAACAGGGTTTGTTGCTGTTTAACAGGAGTTGGCTGACTTGAGACCACCCTCCAGAAAAAAATCTGCATCTGTTGAGCACATCGGGTGAACCCTCTGCTTTCCTGGGCCTTTTTGAAGGAGGCTTGCTGGCTTTTCTGTCCTTCCCACTGCCCATCCTCCTGCCTTCACTGGTACAGTTGGCCACCACATTAGGCAAGGTTATTTCATCAATCACTGTGCTGTTGTAGTCCTGAAAATGGACTCTGGCAGCTTCACCCCGCAAAGCAGCAATTCCCAGCAATCCAGCCCCGCAGCCAAGATCCAGTACAGTCTTGTTGGTAAATTCTATTTCAGCCTCAGAAAAGTAGTCCATGAGATCAAAGGTGCATTCCCAGATTTTCAGCCCTCCTTCATAGACTCCTGGGATGAGATCAGAGTGAGAAGAAACACTTTTGGACATGATGCCTTCACTGTCAGCATCACCCGAACATGTCATTTGCACTACAGACAGCTTTACATAAGACAGGTCCAATACTGTTTCCATGACTTTATTTTCCAATACTTTGTTGAGATCTTTGGGAATGCTGTGCTCCTTGGCAGCTTTCACACAAAGTTTTTTCTTCGAAGCTGCCTCATCCCGGTGCTTAGCAGCAGCCAGCTTTGGGCTGGAGTCTGCTGCAGGATCGGCAGCTTCCCTGCTCTTTTCTCTGGATTCTTGCTTGTCTTTTGGAGAGCATAGCACTAAGAAGTGAGCATCTGCCTCACTGTTCTCATTTTCATCAACGGCAAAATTAAATTGAAAATCCATTTTCAAGAATAACAGTTTTTAAAAAGCTTAATTTACTACAGTCAGCTTTTATGTAGGTATTGTTGCAGGACAGAGTATTTTGCTGGTGGAGTATCAGATGTCTTGCCAAGAGCCAGGTGACTTGCTGCTGGAAATAAGAGTAAATAGTTTTATGTATCATTAATATCAGCACAAACCGTCTAATCGTAGCATCCTGATTTTCATTACTCGGCTTCCCCCGGGAAGTCGCGTTGGAGTCTCTCTCTCTGGAAATATTCCAAATCCACCTGGACGCGTCGCTGTGTCACCAGCTCTGGGCTGACCGAATCATCTCCAGAGCTCCCTTCCAACCCTAACTACTCAGTAATTTAAAAGAACCCGCTCTCTAATCAGTTAAGTTTGTTAAAAGAGAGCGTCACGGGTGACCCCATCTCACATACCGTAGGTACAGGCATGGCAATTAGGACAGCTAAAACTCGCATTTCAGACTCAGCCTTTCAAGGGGCGCTAACCCAAAGCCGGGTGAGGGGCTCCGGGAGCGTTTCCCATCCCGCTTTCCCTGCGCCGTGCCCGCGCCCACCCGTGCCTGCCGCTCCGGGCCGTGCTCCGCTTCTCCCACGTGGAGCCGCTTCCGCTTCCTCGGGCGCGGGGCATTGTGGGAGCGCGGGGCGCCTTTCCCGCCGCCGCGCCGCGCTGAGGGGAGCGCGCCCGCCGCCATGTCCCAGGCGGACCCCGAGCTGCTCCTGCGGGAGCTGGGCGGCTGGGACTGGGAGCTCTGCCGCCGGGAGCTGCCCGCCGTGCTGCCCCGGCTCCTGATATCCTTCCCAGCAGGGCTCCGGGGTGGCTGCGGGGAAGGCGCAGGAGTGGTGTGGGGGCGGTGTGAGCATCCTTCGGAGTAGCACGGTTCAGCCGAGTCTGCGTGAGGGAGAGCGATGGCAGCTCTGTGAGGGGCCGGGTGCCGGGAATCTCGCTGGAGACGGGTACAGCCTTTCCCTGGCATAAACGATTCACAGAATCTAGAAAATCGTGTGTGGTTCATTTAGGACTGTAGGTAACTCCCCGACACACCTCTCACCTATCCCCCTCCCCCAAAACAAAAGAAACCCAACCCCCTAGAAAACCCCAAACCGCACACCAGCAAAAAAAAACAAAAACAAAAAACCCCACAACCAAACAAAAAACCCCTCAAGACTTACTCTCTAATACATTTTGGAAATGCTTTGTTGATCCTGTGGGTACTCCGGGCTATCAGCCTGCGTTGGTTGTGGAGCATCCCCGCCAATTTCGTAGGTACATGAGACAGCGCTAGAAGTGATGTAGCTTTCTGCAGGTGCTTTAAAGGTGGCCTTTAGAGCAGAACAAGTTTGATTTTCTTTAACCATTTTACTCAATGTATCAAGAGTCTGAAGACTGGACTGAGCATATTCGTAAGTAATGGCTGAGAAGTCCCTCTTCCTGTGGAGCCCTGTATTGCAATTGCATTAGAATCACTGCAGTGTTTTAAATACTTCTGCTACAACTTTTCAGAGTATTCAGCAATCCTGCTGGGTCTTGCACATTCCACTAACTGCACGTTGAATAAGCTTTATAAATGCCTCTATAAAAACTGCTGCTTTTTCCTTTCTGCTACTTCTGACTTTTAAATACATGGAAGAATGGTGGTTTTTATCTGGTGTTTTATTGTCTATTGGACTGTTAACTTTCAGGTGACGAAACTGATAGTTAAAAGAAAATGAGGCTCATGTGTAACTGTTTATGAATGTTGCCAAAGCTCACTGTTACATTGCATATTATGTTGCATTATAAAATGTGCAACTATTTGCAGTTTGGAATGTGGCAAATACTGGATCTGTTGGCTGGCAGTTGTGCTCAGCCTTCAACTAAGTTCAGTCAGGTATCCTGCTATTTTGGATGGTTTGTGCATGTTGGAGCTGTTACAATTATTTGATTTTTCAGGTAATGTGTGTGTGTTTTCATGCATTTCAGATAAGGCAAATGCTCTGTTGCCTCTCTCAGAATCAAGTACCTGATCTGTTTTTGCTTTCTGCAGTTCTTTGTTTCCACTGGTAGGTTGCTGTATATTTCTGAGAATTACACATCGTAAATGTTTTTCTTTGCAGGTGTTTTGAGGATCCTGACTGAAATGTTTTTGCCGCATATCAGCCTTGAAGATTTGGAAGAAACTTTTTTCTCGAAAGTATTACCTAAGGTAAGCCAGCTTCAGTTAATTGTGGAATTGTCAGTCAGTCCAGTGTTAGAACCTGCTTAGATTGCAGTGATTCTTCTTTTGGGATTGCACAATATCTATGAGATACAAAAATTGAAGTAGGAATTTTACCCTTTAAGAGTTTTCACAATGTTGTGTTGAATTGTTTCTGTGATTGTTCTCATTCTTTCCAGTAGGGAGAGAATCAAATATACAATGTTCTGCTTTCTATATTCAGCAACAGACTTGGGTGTTATTTCTTTCTGAGAAGATTGGGCTTTTTATAAAATTACCAGGGTGGAGAATTTTTAAGTGAGGGAGCTTCTCAGGACAAGTAAACTGAAGAGCTCAACACTCCCAAATCATGAATAGATGTTGTGAAATTTGTGAATTAATATAGTGAATAAACTTTTAGACCATACTGACCTCACACATGTTTTATTTTTTGATTAAACAATGGAAAATTTTGTGCCATAGTTGTATTAAAATCAGTGCTTGCGTTTTAAGTGAAGTAAAGCAGTGCCAAATTTCTGACTTAAGTTTCAGGCCTCAGCTTGTCCATTTGAAAAGCCGGTAAAAATGGCCACTTGATTTCCCTTTCTCTTATTTTATCTCAAGTAACACATTTTTGGAGATTACAAGAAAATTGTCTCATAACAGGCACATCTAGAAAAAGGATTGCTGTACCACTGTTTATCCTGCATGTGCCCAGAAGCACCTCACTGCCTTTGCAGTCTCAACAGTAATACTCATCACATCCCCAAAAACCTCAACTAAAGTAGAAATAAATATTGTTTGTATGTCACAGACTTACTTTTTTAATGTATTCAAAATGTTAGTAATCATTCTCAGCAAATATTTTTTTCACAGAATGAAAATATTTTTTAAATTATGTGGTTTTAACTAAGTAAAAATATGTGGTAGGATGAGGTATATTTATTCCAAGCAAATTAGCTGTGATGCTTGTTTTAGCAACAGATTTTAGGAGAAATAACAGCTAAAATACCTTCTGTCTATAATATATATATAAAAATAGTTTTTGCTTCTTGTTATATCATGCTTTGTGACTGAAATGCTGGAAAGTGTGTTCTGCTGTGAGTTCTCTGTGTGCCTCCATGCCAAGGAAGCAAGCAGGTACAGAATGGTGTTGTTATTTGCACGTGTACCTTTATAAGTGAAACGTTTCAGTTTTGTTGTGTTCTGCCAGACTCTACAGTTCTTTGATAACTTGATGTGTGAATTATCCAGCAAGGCCAAAGGACTGACCAGCCAGAGTACAGAGTTGTGCAGTACTGTAAGGAATCTGCTGCAGGCAAGTCCCATCACATGAGCTGTCAAAATAATGTTTACATCACTCTTTGCTTTTACCTAAACTACTAAAAGGGTTTTAGAATGTTTTTGCCAGATACTGATGGTTAAAATGTAATTTAATCTTCCTTTGTAGTCAAAGTTCAGTTAAAATTTTGTGAATTATGTGATTACATCTAGCATGTGATGCTAATAATTATGTAAAAAAATAATCTCAAATTCTGCTTAAGTCCCTCCTGCAGATGGAATGTGACTCCCCATATTTAAAGGATGAACCTGGCACCTGTTTATACAGTCACTTCATTCTGAGTTTTAACATTTTTGTAAACTGGGAACGATAGTCAAAGAAATAAGGAGTTTTCCCAGAGGATAATGGTATCGGGAAAAAGCTCTGGAGCTTCATTCATCTTTAACAAACTACTTATTTTGTGCAAATAGCAGTGAACTTTAAATGCCATAAATATCCAGGTGCATTTCAGCTAAGAAAAGATGCTTTTGGAGGTATTGCAGGAGTGCCTGATGTTGTTCACTCTTGCTGTCAGGCCGTGGTGCAGCTGCTGGAGACGCTGACGGGCTGCGTGCGCTACGTGTGCTCGCTGCAGGAGCTGTCCCTGCAGAGCATCCACTCCCTCCCTTCCTCCGTCCTCTGGATGGTCAAGAGCACCTTCACACACTGCAAGGTAGGGCACTGCTGGGAGCACAAAATTCCTTGGGCTCCTTGGCTTTCAAGAAACACTTTAGAAGATCTTATTTCGAAATTATGCTGTAATCCAAGTATTATTCTTCTAATTTTAGTTGTCGTTTTCAGAATGTGCTCAGTGCACAAGTACAAAGATGATTTTTAAGTTGTCTGCCCAGCAAATGTGACCTGCTGGTGAGAGTCACAGACTGGGCTATTTCCATACTTTGCATCAGTGTTACCTGAACATTCTGCTCATGAGCAGAGTGCTCTGAGAGATCTCTGCAGTCCTGATGCCTGCAGTGTTTTCAGAGCTACAAATGGCAAGTTCCAGAGTGGATTGAAAGTTGAGATTAGCAGGTTTATGTTGGTTACAGTGAGCAGTGTGGATCAGTTTCAGATATGGGCTGATCTGGATTTTCAGGTGCAACAGTAATTCCCTCTAAGCATTGAAAATAAAACAAGATTATCATAAGGACACACTAACTAATAAAAGTTAGTGTGGCCTTATGATGATCTTGTTTTATTTTCAATGCTTAGAGGGTTGCCTTTCATCTTCACTTTTAATATTTCTTTCTTATGGGAACATTTACATCAGTTTTCTACGTCAGGACTCAAACTCAGGTGCCATGTCTTTATCTAGTAATTCTAATATGGAAGTATTGGGAAATCTTTGGAGTGCTACTTCCTTTGCTGCTGGCATTGTCCTGTTTCCTTCAGAAACAGGATCTTAGGTTCATACAAGGAGGGCTGATCCAGAGCCCCCTAAACTCACAAGAGCCAGCCAGACCTCATTAGTGTCCCACTAGCTGCAGGTGAACATATTTTATATTGAGTGCTCAGGGGCTGTGTATTGAGTTAAAGTAGGTACATCTGTGCCTTGTTCATTTTCCAGAGAAATGTATGGCAAAGCTCTTGGTGTTTTCTGCAAGTGAAAAACCAGGCTGAGAGTCCTGAGCTCTGTTACAAACCTCTTCCTCCCCATTTCAGGACAGTGAATCCATGTACTGCGGGCACCTGCACCTGATTTCTGACCTCCTACAAGCCATGTTCAAAGAAACTTACTCCCTTCAGAAGCAGCTGATGGAACTGTTTGATCTGATTTCCATAAGCTCTGCTTCCGCTGAAGATGACATCATGTATATGGTGTCAGGTATACGTGGATTTGGTACTTTTCTAGTCTTGCTCAGTCTTTTTTTTTCCTATGGATAGTATGTTTGAAATTTTAAAACAGGTTTCTTAGTGTGCTCAGTTCCTGCTGTCCTGACCAGCTTTTCAGAAAGCAGCGTTTTGAACTCAAAATATTTCTGTTTTCCTCCTGAAGCTTCCTCTGTGGGAGTGTTGTGTAGATTTGTAGGAAAGGGGCAACACCTGAACACTGAGCCATTTTCCCAATTCATGTCAGTCTGCTGGTATTCTCTCAGTATTCTCTTGGGATTGCTGTGAACTCATAAATCTGATTTAACTGTGTTGCTGCTGCTGTTCTTTCCTTAGTAATCCACAGTGTGCTGGAGATCTGCTCTGTCATTTCCAATATGGACCACGCTCTTCATGCCAATACTTGGAAGTTCATAATCAAGTATGTAGCTGAACTCTTTGGGTTTTATTGTGGTGTAATTTTAAGTAATGAATGCCTCAAGTGCTTTGTGCTTGGAGTTTCTAATAAAATTAAAATGAGAGAATTCAATGTAGCTATTTAGTTAGGAAATTTAGAAATTTTGCTAGGAGGTAATATTAAAGCACTGCCAGTGAAAGTAGGTAGGAATTAGTATGAAAAGTAATAGAAACTTGGCTTTCTGTATTGCAGTGCAGAAGAAAATTTGCAACACTGTCATCTGAATGATGAACGTTAAGAGGTCTGACCAGCAATTCTGTAGATATTTTAATTTTTGGCTTGAGTTGGCTGTCTCATACTTCCATCCTGCCTCTCCTCTGGATTTCAGAGAGGATTGTTCTCTCTGAGTTTCTGCTTTCAGTGTTCACAGATACTGCACCAATTACTGCTGTATAAAAGGCTAAATAGAAGAATTTATTTGGATTTGTAAGAACTCATTGCTTCTGACAATTAAATACCTGATTATATTCCTGTCTTTCAGGCAAAGCCTGAAGCATCACTCCCTGCTGCAGTGCCACCTGAAGCACAGTGACATCCTTGGTAGCCTGTGCAAGGACACTCTTCTTTCTTTTGACTCCTGTTTGCAGCTGGCTGAGCAAATGAAGGTGTCACAGATACAGGTGAGTTAAAAAGCTCCCAAAGACACCAGTGAACCTGAGGAGGAGAAATTCTTTGTGCTGTATTATTCCTTGGGGTAGTTTGGTTTGGGTTTTTTATGGTTTCTTTATTTTATCTGGTGGACAGAATACCTTTGAAACCACATGACAATGAGGCCCACAGCTTTGTGTAGATTGAGGATGTTTTAGTGAGACACTAAATTTTCACCATGCTATGTGAGATTTTTTTTTATTTCCTGAACTGGCGTTATCGCAAGGTCAATCAGATCCTTAATATTGCTCTGAAAATGTTGAAGCATACATACTGAATATTTTTAAAGTTTTTCCCCCTTAGCTTCAGAGTCTGTAGAGAATCAAATGTGAAATAGGTTTTGAACACTGTTAGCAATCAAACTTCCTATTTTACTGTATTACTCTATATTAACTTTTAGAACTGCTTCTTTTGGGCAGGAGGGCACTGACTTCAAGCTGTTCCAGAAGACAGTGAAACTGTGCAGGTTCTTTGCTAACTCCCTTGTACACTACACCAAGGTAGGTTTTAATACTTCAATTCTATGTTAGTATTAAATATAAGCCTCTTGTCTGCAAATGGAATCATTTTGTACAGCATAATATCTTGACAATTTGCATCTATCCCATATGGGCAGTATAATTAACATCCATACATAACCTGCTTCAGCTCTTCCACCAGTAAATACTCACGAGCCTGTGCAGGGTTACTGCTGGGATCTCCAAGAAAAATAAACTATAACAGGTTTTTCATGCAGTGGCACTGAGTAGTTGGTAGGAGATGTCCAGTAATTCATGTAATTAATCATGGATTTTATTTTAAAAGTATCACTCAAAATTGATGGCTTTTGCAGGAATTTCTTGCCTGCTTCTCTGATTCCTGTTCTCAGCTACATCAACTCTTTCTTCAGATACACAGGTATGTGAAGTACAAATAATTGATTATTGATAATATCTTAATAACATTTCCATATCGCATTCTTAAATTACAAATATTTTGAGTAAAAATGCAGTTGTCATTCCTGAGTTGTTGCCATCTTTTTTTCATGTACAGAAAGCTAAAATATTCTTTAATCTATTAGGTGGCTTAGTGTTTTATAGTTACCTTAACCCCATTCTTGATCAATACTGTGCGTGTCCCATAATGAAAAAACATTAACTTTGTTGGAACTATTTATGGCAAGATTTATTGACAAATTATGTGTAGGATATGCAGGGAAAAAAAATTTCTACAATTAAATGCGGGTGTCAGCAATGCCTTTTGACAGATTGTTTCTACTTTAAGACAAATTTGGGAAAAATTTGTCCTAGAGAAAAAGGGGGTCAGAAACAGAGTGTCCTGAAATTTTTCATAACTTTACTGTTGTGTTAATAATCTTATGGAATCTCACCCAAGGACTCTGGTTCTCCTGGAAGCAGATGGTGTTTTAATGCTACACTTGTAAATGGTGGTTTATCACTTTCCTTTTAAAAAGTTTTGTTGCTGCAGTGGTGGGGAAGCATAAGAGAACCCAGACTTTTTACTAACAATTCTGTATGCTGTGAAATCAGAGGGCTGATTTCAGCCTTTTGTTGGAATTCAAGACAGGTTCTGTGGTGAGATGTGCACCTGAGTTCACTGCATGTTCCACTGCAAGATTGGGTGGATACTTTTTTATGAGTTTCTTCTTCTAAGTTTACTCACCTTGTGGGTTTTTCTCAAGTGGAAGGTTGTAAATTTTTATTCCCTCAGGGAAACTGAGTGGGATTTTTGAGTAGGAAGGTAGCATTTTTACAGTTCACTTTATAAGTTGCAAGAGTAGAAGGTTTTCATCCCATGATCTCTAGCTTTATTCTCATATTGATTTTTTTTTTCTTTTATTGCCCAAGGTTTTTTTTCCTCTTCAGAGAAACTGTGACACCCTTTTAGGGTCATGTGTTAAGTTACTGCTGTGACATTTATGGCTGTCAAATTGTGTATAAAGGCATTTTCTTGCCTTTTCCCTTTCACTTGACTCTGTGATTTGATGTTCCTTCTGAGAGATGTTATTATTCTACACAAGTTTTTGCAAGCTTGTGAGGTTTTCTTTAAATGTTTAGTAAAATATTGAATTGTGATGCTTATTTTAAAGGCTGAATGCAGAGTTGTAACTCTGGGCTATAACAGATATTCTAAAATGGGGAGCCTTTTCTGTCTTTTATTTCACAGGAACAAGGAAATAATGAATTTGCCTTCTTGTAGTTCTTTTGGAGAAAAGTAGTATTGCTGAAAATGCTACTGAGAATATTTAACTTTTTTTTTTTTCCCCATTCCCCCTCAGCAAGTTTCCTCCCAGTCTTTATGCTCCAGAGATCTTGGAAGATCATCAAGATGAAATATCCCGTGTTTTCCTTGTGGCTCTGGACCCTCTCATCACCCAGCTCCTTCCCTTTAGTCCTTTCATGGAACAAGTGTTAAGCAAAAATTTAGGTGGGTTGGAAGTACAACTCCCAGTGCTGTCTGAGGTATCAGCATTGGCATTTTGGCTTTCTGGACCATAATATTCTGTATAATAATATTCTCTACTCATTTGCTGGTTCTTTTGTAAGTACTGTGATAGAGCTGATTGCCTGCTAACTTGGATGGATTTTATAACAGATAGTTTTATGTTGTTGCTGAATTCATATTTTCCAAAGTACTCATAGCAACTGCATTATTAATCTGATTAACAGAAATCCTGTCAATTCTTCTCTTTTGCATAATTTTAATCCACATTTGCCACAAACTTTCAAAGTAAAATGGATTTTTTTTCTGCTGTTCTCTCGGTAAGGGAGCCCAGCTTTTTTCCCGTAAAGGAAATATTTTCTGTGACAAGTAGAATGCCTTTAAACTGGGAAAATGTCAGCTTTTTGTTTCAACAAACTCTTCTCCTTGATTTTTGCTCTGACCAAAATCTCACAATTCTGAGATAGCTCATCAATTTGCCTTTACACTTGCATAAAAGCCAGTTTACACACACAATAAATATATCCAGGCAACTTGCTTCACATTTGAAACCCAAACTTCTACAGGTCTCCCTCCTGAGCAGCAGCTGCCCCAGTGTCTCCTCCTGCTTACCATAATGGACAAGCTGTCCTCTCAGCCTGAAGAAGTGCAGACTCTCTGGAACACAGGAAAAAGGTACTAAAAAGGTTTTTGTTGCAGTTCTTCACCACAGCAGTTGTTCCATACAGGCAAGCAAAGGGGCTCAGCTGCTGGAGTTTCCTTTGCAACTGAACTTGTAAAATTGTCACTATGGATTTCCATCCTCATGCCAAGACAAACAGGATCTGATGTTCATTGCCTCAGGAATAAAGGATACAGAGACAGAGATGTCCCTGTTTTTTTTCAGGGAAGGAATGGTATTTAGAGTACCTGTAGAGTAGGAATAAGGCTATGGATGTAATTTGTTGAGACTTCACTAAGTTAAAATCTCAGACTTTTATGCCTGAACCCTCTAATAATCACCTGAATTGTTAAAAGAGGAAGGCAGTCAGGAACATAAATCTTGTGTGAAAGCACTGAAGTTATTGCCATCTTTTCTGGCTGCAGACAAAGATTTTGTTATACCAATGTTGCTTGCAGGATTTGGGACTTACATGTCTGTAACCAAACTGTTCTCTTTTTTGTTTGTTTTTTTTTTTTCCCTTGCAGCCTGTCTTTGTTTTCAGCTCTCTTCTTCAGTTTCCAGCAATGTTGTGGGGAGCTTTCTCTCCCTGTCTGTTTGCCACAGGTGGTCAGCACTGGACAGCCAGCAGTTCCCATCACCCTCTATCACTATGTCTGTGTCCACCTGTGCTCCTTCATTGCATCCACACTCCCATCACACTTCCCTCAGCTGGTAAGATTGGGTTTTGCTTATCAGTTCTTCAGCTGTCATGATGCATAGGTGCTGCTTTAAAAGGATGGGTTCTTTCTAATGATGTGGCTCTAACAAAGATGCTCAGAGAGAGCCATCTCTGAGATGGTTTTGTAGAAATCAGCTGTGGCACAGTTGCATGGCTGGAGTTCAGTTACACAGCAAATGTCACTTGTGGGAAAAGGGAAAATAAATTTCTTGAGGATCTCAGCGGTCTTGGCAATTTTTATTCTCTTTCAGAGGAGGGAAGGCCAAGTTGTTATAAAAGTTTAGTGCTTTTTTTTCTGCAGTATTCAGGTTGTTAATTTTCCCATTTCTCCTCAGGAGCGTGCCCTGCTGGATGCAGTGCTGGGCTCCAGTATGATCACATCTCTGCTGGCAATGGACTCGTGGTGCTTCCTTGCCCGGTAAGATGCTCCTAGAATAAGTCAAGCAGGTTTTCCACAGATCCAATTCATTCTGTTGTTGTACATAATTTGCAATTTGCTTGAGAGAGATTTTTGTAAGACAGGATTGGATTATTTTCAGACACAGAACATATTTTGAAAATTAGGGGTAGAAATGGCTTAGCCGTTTTTACATTCTTGCAAGCAGGAGAAGCATAGCTTCTCTATTTAATCACTGATTTTTGAAATGGTTGTCTCAAGTAAATTGTGTCTCTGCAAATCTAGTTTGAATATTTTAGAGGAAATGGCAATTTGTCAGACCAGATTTATGATACTTAGTCTGTAGAAGAATAGGAACTACAGATTCACAAGCTGCTGTCTCTCATGTTTCAGGTATGGAACAGCTGAGCTGTGTGCTCACCACGTTAATGTGATTGCCCACTTGGTAAGAACCACAGTGATGTTTGCAGTCTGGCACCGGTTTTAATCTGAGTGCCACCAGCAAAGATTCAAATGGAAATTGATTCAGTTCTTCAAATTGGCTTAGTAATTAGCAAAATCAGTATAGTGAAAATATAAACCAATATGCTCTGCTCATTTTATTTACAGTGTTACTGCTGTGATCCCACATAGCAACTCTCAGAACATCCTGTATTGAATTTGTTTGCTCAGTGGTGATTTTTCCCTCCGTGTGATGAGGTGCATTACTTTTTTATCCTAATGCAGGTGAAGGCTTGGCCCAGTGACTGCTGCCAGGTCTCTGCCCTGGCTGTGCTGCTGAGGCGAATGCTGTTCCTGATGGCTCCAGAGCATCAGGCAAGTACAGCACCAGCATCTGTTGGCAGTAGAAGAGATTTGAATCAGTGGCCTGTGTTCAAATATTCCCCTTCAGTTCTGGAGGAGTGGCAGGATGTTGAGTGCTCACTTGCTGCACTTGTTATTGTACTTGTTATTACTTAGTCTAAGTCATTAAGTCACTAAGTTATTACTTATTGTGGATCCTAGTTTGTGCAGATGGGCTCTTTAAAACAGGAAAAGCACATTGACCTAAGAGTCTTACTGGGTAGCAATGAAATATTTTTTTTGACAAAGTATGAAAACAGCACATCTCCCCAGATTTGCTGAAACTGTCCTGTCATTGCATCTGTGACTGATGTGAGTGTTCTTGTGACATCAGGTGTCAAGAGGAGTGTCCTGTCCTGTCACTGCCTCTCTGTGCACCCTGGAGGGACTAAGGCCCTCTCTCTACTCACTACGGCCATTGCTTCAAGCAGCTGAAAGAATAAGTTCCTTAATCATTCTGATATCCTGTATGTGACAAGAGAGCTGGCAGTTTCTAAACATTTTTCATATAAAAAGATGGATTTTATTGAAATGCTTTACACAAATTTTTTCACATAATAAATCTGAAGCAAACCAGCAGCGCATTTTGGTTTCTCATCTTTCGAGCTATCAAATTGTTTTCTGGTCTGTTTAGTTTATATTACCTTTTGTTTCCAGGTAGTATTTGCTCATAAGTTTCCTCCTGAAGAGGTGGAGAACTTGGCTGTGTGGCAGCACGTGTCCCTCAGAGCCCTGAATCCTGACCTTAGGGCACAAGTGGCATCTCAGCTGTGCTCAGCAGGGCTCGCACGGTGCCGGCAGTGGCTGAGCAGCAGCCGTGCCTTGGGAGGGCTCCCACCTGTGGTAAGGAGATCTGCTTCTCTTTGGAGAAATGAATCAACTCTCATTTTTCAAACTACAAGGATTCTGTTGCTGTCACCTCACTTCTGTTATTCAATCTGTTGCCTAGCTGGCATATGCATAAGCAAGAACTCTCATTTTAATGTTTTCTTGTAGTATGCAGCACCTTAGGACCTCTGCTGTGCTAGTGGAGGTTCTGTGATTCACTAATTACTCTAGTTGTTGTTTGCTTTCTGACTGAGCAGATGTACTTTTCTTCAGAATTTCTGATTTAGGCTGTGCCTTTGCATACAATTTCTCTTCAGTTTTAAAGCCCTGACTGGTTTTATGCAGCATCAAATCTGAAAGATGCTCACTGGTCTCCTTAATGAGGGCATGTGAGAAACCAAAGACTTGTCCTGCCAGTGCAGCAAATGACCTGCAGGGTATGAGAAACTCACAGGAGTAATGGATGGTGTCCCTGCTCGGGAGTCTTTCTTGGCTGCTCTCCTGCTGGATTAGCTGTTCTGTCCATTGAGCTTCTTGGCACCTTGTATCATTTTAGATGGTTCATGTGAGCCTGGGATTTTGGTTTGGTTTACATGAAGTGTGTTTTGGTTGGTCTTACACGTTTTTTCCTCCTAGAACACCGCCCTTTCTGTCGTGCTGGCTGCCTGCAGTTCTGCTGATGCCACTCTGGAGGCAGAACTTAAGACATCTGTCTTGGGAGTGCTCAGTCAGTTCTGGTCTTTTCTCCAGGCTAAGCAGGTAAGGGAATTTGCTGCTCCAGCAGTGAAAGCATGTCTTGGAGAGGCTGGTGCTATTTCCTTAGGTTGTTGTTACTCATTTGTTTTACTTGGATTGGACTGTTTCAGTAAAGCACAGTGTACCAGTGCTGCCCATCTGCTCTCAGCTGGTTTATCTGTGGGGCAGGCATGAGCTCTGGCAAGCTTGATTTTGGACTTCCTGAATGTTACATGTATGGTTCCTTGTTACTCCATCTGTTACTCAGTGTCACATTCAGACTTGCTCTGGGAGAAGCCTGAAATACCTGATTTTGCTTCATACCAGTTATGAATTTGGTGTATTTTAAATATTCATTAGAATGTGGACAAAACTCAGGGTGATTTGATTAGAGCACAGCCCAGCACATGGAGACACACAGGGCAGTCACCCTCCTCCCAGGAGGGTAAGGCAGTGTCCTTGTGACCATGTACCTGTTCATGGCTGCAGTTGCATAAAGGAATTAAAAAAAAAAAAGGATTGTCAGGGTTTTCATGCTCCAGATTGAAGAAGAAAGCTTGAGAGTGGGAGTGAAGAGCCAACTATGTGCCCCCTCAGAGGTCTTTTCCAACCTCAGCTGTTCTGTGATGACAATTTGGGAACTGAAAGTGAAAATAAATAGTTCAGATAACCTTTAGGTGCTTATTTTAGTGAGTAGTGGAAGGAGAGGAGGGCTAAGAAATGTTCTTAAAAAAAAAATCAAAGGAAATGGTGTCATAAAATATGACTACTTAGAAATACTGGTATGATTATTTTAATGTTTTCTTTGCTGCTTACAATGCAGTGTTTTAAATGTGTGAAGTCAGGCTAACAATATTGGAATGCTACTGTAATTTGACATTCTCTCCTAAGCAGTTATTCCATGAGCTAAAATGCAATGTTATCGATATCTTGTGCTCTCTTCAAGGTCTCAGATGAGTCATGTCTCCAGAAGACACTGTGTTTACTACTTCACCTTTTGGAATTTTTCATCCAAGCATTAGATGCTCAACTGATGACCCAGGTAAAAAAAAATCCTAAAAACTCCCAACACCACCTTATGAATAATTCACTACATGAAAACCAAGTTCTTTGTGATTTGTTGGAATCTCAAATGAGTTATTTCATGGTCTGGCCTTCTCTTAAGAAGAGAATAATCTTCCTTGATTACTTTCCTGGTCTTTAAACCAAGCACATGGCATTTTGGTTAACACTGCTTTTGAGAATCCCTTTCCTCTGTAAGATAATTGAGATACATGGAAGTGCTATAGAAATAGCACACTCATTTCTTTCTAAAATGGACCCTGCAGCTTTCTTCTGGCCAATTTTATTGGATTCCTTCAGGTTTCTAAACTCCATGTGTTTGGATTTAAAGATGAGCCTGCTCAGTTTTCACCTGCAGTCTGTGTGATGGGGTTTTGCTGGGGTTTGTCTCCTGCAGGTTTTTGCACTGCAGTCATCCCTGCTCCAGCTGCATCCCCCAGATCATGTCCGTCTAGCAATGGTGGATTTTCTGTCTTCCATGGGAAAGGTGTTCATTCCACAAGAAGCACAGGTAAATGGAATTGTGGCCTGAATTGAATTGTCTTGTCTTTTGATAGAAACATTTTTATTTAAATACACAGTTAAAGGATTGAGTTCATTAACTACATACAGGAATGCCAGGACAGTTGTCTGGGATTAATGGTCTGCAGCAGGTTTATTTTCCATCAAGACATGCTGAGTGCATACAAGATGCTTGGAGGTTCAGATGCCAGTCCTTTGTCACTGGTGAGAGGCAACAAAAAGTGAGAATAGAATGTCACCTCCCTCACAGTGGTTCTTTAGCCAGACAGGGCAGTAGCACTCTTGCATTTCCCAAACCTGTCTCTCAGTCTTAGAGTGATTCTTTAATAATAAATCCTGATGGTGAGATAAGCACAACTAACTCTTGGGAGCTGATGGCTGTTTGTTCCTGTTGCAGAGGCAGGTTGTGCCCCAGCTGTCCTGTCTGTTTGCCTCTCTGCTGGCTGACCAGGCCTGGCTGATTCACCAGCATGCACTGGAGGCATTCACACATTTTGCAGAGGTGAGCAGAGCACAACTCTGGGTGCAGGCATTTGGTTCTGTTAACTTCTGCTGTACACAAATTCTCCTGTCTCAAATGTTTGCTGCTCCTCACTGCACAATCTGGATCTGAGTTACAACTATTGCACATTACAAGTGCTGAGGGCTGGTGCAGCTGGAAGAGATTTCAGGAGCTGGAAGTGAAGAAGGATTAGGCACTGGTTACATAGATTGGTTGCAAGAGGGCAGGGACTGTCATAAAAACATCTACTTTGTTCCCTTGGTAGCATGAATGTACTGAACAACCACTAACATTTTTGACAGGAAACAAGACATGAAGATGTTGTTCCTTGGTGCCTTAATTCTGAAGATGCTAAGAACAAAGTTGTTAATTTTCTGGCTAAGGTATGCATATTTAACCATTTTACTGCTATCTTAGTTGATGCTGTACCTCTGCTTTCAGCAATACACAGTATGGATCTACACTTGCATTGTCTGCATGACCATTAAATAACCTGACAATAAATTGTCTGGTTGAACTTTTCTGCTTGCTTTAATCAGAAGAATTAGCAACTGCCATTCCTATGCACACTGGCCCTCCAAGTACTTTCAACTTAAAAGCAGAGCATTTATCATCCTTAAACAAAAAATACTTATTAAATTGCACTGTTGTTTTTGAAAGAAGTTACCTATTAAGAAGACAGGATTTGATAATTTGGTTTGATTTCCATTCCCATTTCTCTTGGATCAGTTTCTGAAATTTAAATGAACATGTATGAAACATCTCAGTGCCTTTTGCATATCGGGAGAAAGTGCAGTGCGAGCAGGTGCCTGTTGCTGCAGAACAGTGGAACTGGGGAAGAGGAGGCAGCTGTAACCTGAGGCAGGGCTCTCTGGCTGAGCAGCTTTTGGCAAATAAGTAGTTTACAAAAGAACTGATAACTGCCAGCGATGCTAACCCAAAGTTGTAGATAACCTCAGTCTTTGGTCAGAAGAATGTGTGAGAAATAATATTCTTTGAACTGCACGTTAAAATCCCTCCCTCTCTCCCTTTTGTTCTGGCCTATAAATTGAGCCTATGAAGGTTGGTAATGCTGCCTGGGTTTAGTTACCTCTCCTGGGGCTTTCTCCCTAGACAAGGCAGGTGGAAGAGACAAGAGAAGCACGAACAGAACGCCTGAAGCAAGAAAGGATTACCTGGAGTGCACAGGTTTTGAAAGTGGATGGAGAACTGGAGTCAACAGGAGAGGTACGTGTGCTTCTTTAAACTGTTAATTTCTGTCAGCTCTGGGGAGTCTCTGAAAAGGCTGAGCTGCCCTCCATGTTCTACGAAAAAAGGTCACATGCACTCCTGGCCCTTACTATGATATCCTAATGGACTCTAGTGCCTGCCAGGCAGCAAGAACCCTCACAGGACAAGGGGCTCTTGCAGCTCTGTTCCACCTAAGGGGTTTCTTGCATTTGGATGATGACTGATCCCTTAAGTACAGTATTAAATTGATGTTTCATGTTTACTTAAATCTGCAGCCTGTGGCCAAAAGAGCCTGTCACCCCCCCTCTGAGGAGCAGTACAAGGTGGCAATAGGCACCATGGAGGGGGCAGTGGAGGCTGTGAAGCTGCTGCTCCAGAAAGGGTCCCCCCCAGGCTGGCTTGCAGTGAAGCTGGAGGCTCTGCATGCAGCCATAGCCACCCTCAGGGACAACCTGAGGTAGGTGCTCAACAGGGCTTGGGGACAATGACCCAGCTCAGCTCCCTGGTGGGAGGGAAGAGGTGCCTTTGTGCCAGGAGTGCTGCAGAAGAAAAAAAGCTGTGACATGGGACAGTGCTCTGCAGTGCTGCTGGCTCTTGGTTTGTGTGCCAGAATGGACTGAGGGGTGCAGTGCCAGCCTTTCCTGCACAGCCTGAGGGACTGGAGTGGACACTGCTGGACATCGGAGCTGTGGGTTTGTATAGTGCTTGTTCTTCTGTGTGGACATAAACATTTCATGACGTTGTATTCTGAATACTGGGAGGTTTGAATCTGTTGTAAAAGTAGAACTGCCCTTGTTCCTGTCACATGCAGGTGCCCAGGCAGTAGGTGTTTTTATTTTAAAGTATACTCAGGAATAACTAATTAAAGGCTCGCTGCTGTTCTCTGAACATACCTCTGCTGCTGGTTCCACTCCACACTAGGGTGATCCTTTAAAAATAATCTTTATTGGTCACAGTTAAGAGCAGAAAGAGCAACGTTTAAGCAGTTTGTGGTCGTTCACTTCATGGTTCCTAGCACCTCTTGTGCCATCCATTGACAGAACTATACCAACAGAAATAAATAAGTTGAATAAACTGTACATTCATCTTAAAATCATCTCTTAGCTGAAAAGTTAAAAGGAGCCATTTCTAAGGGCTTTATTTCTCTGGGAAAGAAAAGAAAAAAGAAAACCAAAGGAAAAAGGCACATTAATTAAACTCAGTGTGACTTTCATTTATTGTCAGCAGTTTTTCAGGGCAGGGGTGAGTTCTGGATCATTCTCCTACACCACTCTTGGCCTCCAGTAGCACGTCAGCACCATCACCTCCATCACGCTGTCCTGTGGCCGGGAGCAGTGGCAGCACCACAGCTGGGCCTATTGCTCGAGTGCAGGCTCACCCCTGCAGCTTTTGGCACACACGGGGAAGGAGCATCCCTGGCAAGAGCTCAGGCCCCAGGGGAACTCGTGGCTGTGCAGCAAGTGGCTGCCTTGTGGCAAAAACAGTGCTGAGGTACTTTATCCATTGTACTGGGGAAGCAGCAACTCCTGTCACAGGATCCAACACACCATGAATTGCCTTGGTCTCGTTCAGAACTGTTACCAGTTTGTATCATCTTCCCAGTTCAACTCCTCTTCTTCACCCCAGCCTGTAGCTTCAGCCTAGAATCACATAAAATTATCACGATTAAGGTATGTGGAGTATACTCGTGTGCTTAGCACAGCCCCAGGAGCCAGGCAGGAGCCTGTGTGGCTTGGGAGAGCAGAGCATTCATCCACAAGGCCAAAAGCCCAAACATGAAGTGTCAGTATTTGTAGCTTATGGTCCTAAAGAACTCTGAACTACAGGAGGAATCACCTTAAAGACAAAAGCAGACTTAACAAGGAGTCTTACCTTTTTTTTACTGTTTGTCTCAAACCCACTTTCCATTAAAAAAGGCTGCCATACATTAGATGATTTCTTTCCCCCACGAAAGAACTTTTTTCTTGCTGTATTCTAACACTTAAGTTTGATCTCCCCCTCCCACTGACACAGCACTGACTGCCTCCCCCCAAAATGGGATGGGGGTCATGACAGTCACAGGACACTGTGCCACTTTCAAATGTCATAAACAGCCCAGGCTTCTCTCCCCACGCTCCCTGCTATTCCTGGGGTAGCTCTCTTGAGGCTGAATGAACAAAACGACTTGAAGTCAACACCTGTTCCCTAAAGGAATAACATGTTCAAGTGGGAATGCTGCCTCCCCGCCTAGGAAACAGCAATGGTCTTTGGAGTCTCCCTGATTGGGCTACAGGGATTTATCTGCTTAAAGAAATGCCAGTTTTGTGACCCTCCCCTGTGCCTCTGAAATAGAGAAATGGTTCATCTATTCTGTCATGAAAACAACACACCCAAAAAGCTTTACTCTGTAATCCAAAGGTTCATGTTTCCTAGACTTTAATTTACAATGCTGTTATGTTTTGCTAGAAGAGTCAGGAAAAAAACTTCAGCCCTGAGCATTGTCTGTGCCTGAAAGCCCCTTCTGTGTCTGTTCAGCAGCCAGGATCCAGCTTTGTTTTACCTGTCTGACAAACCAAAACCCTCCTTAACACATCACAGGATTCCTGTATCCAGGATACAGCAGCACAGAGTAAAAGCTGGAGCTAAAACTCCTTATTACTTCTAGTAGTGTACAAATGGAGTCCATTCCCTGTTTCTTAACAGTTCTCTTTGCTGTACGCTGCAGTAGCTGGTGCCTGCTAAGATTCTGCGTGCTGGGGAGCCTCTCAGGGCTGCAGTCACCTAAACCTCGAGCCTCTTACCTCAACCACATCAGCTGCTGCAAATTTGGATGAAAACAGCACAGTCTGGGAGGCACCTTCTCTGCTGGACACCCCACCCAAGTGAGTGGGAACAACTGCTTCTGTCCTCGCCTCAGGTAAAATCAAGAGGGCAGAAGAAGGTTTAATGTCTGGGATCATGTCAGCAAACCAGTCCAGCTCAGGGTCTTGCACAGGTTTCTTCTTCACTTTGATCGTGAATTCTTCTCCCAGGCCAGACTCTGATGAAGACTTCAATCTTTCCTGAAAGGTTTTTGGCAACACAGTTTCTCCCAGTTGTTCCTCATGGTCCCACTTGTCATTGCTCCAGCTGTTCCCAGGGCAAGACTTTGTGGCTGGATTCAGTCTGAGGCTTTTGAATTCTTTGCTCAGTTGATGGGTACCTGGCACAGGCCTCGGCCTTTCAGCTGCATCAGCCTGTGTCACAGTGGGGCAGTTTCCTGAGGACAGTTTAGGACTGGGGCTCCTGGGTTCAAAGTCATCCCAAGGCTTCTCCTCTACATCATGATCAGCAAAATAAGGTCCCGTGTTGCCCTGCAACTCCCGGGGCTGAATTTGAATGTTCACAGTTTTCTCACTGTCTGTCTCCTCTGGCTCACTCCAGTCTGGCCACTCCTCTGCTGGCTTTTCGGAGGTAGTCTTAGAGCTCCTGTTGCTCCCCAGTGTATTAATGCTTCCAGGAATTCCATTCAGGGGGGGCTGAATGCCTTGCTCACCTGTGGAAGACAAAGGTGTTACATACCCATTTAAAGAGAGCAAGTGCAGGCAGAGATGGAGTTGTGTCTAAAACTTCTTGATATAACAGGCACCACCTGACCTGGGAAAAAGCCAATAATTGATTGGAAAGAAAGCTCCTCTTGGATTAGAAAGCAGGGACACCTTCCTGCTTGCAAAGGAGGGAATTCACCTCTGAGCCCTGGGGCAATACAAGCTGATTGCTGATAAGCAAGGGGTGACTGAGAAAAGGCCGTGGAAGGAAACAGAATCAGCTCTGACTGTCAGAATGAGCTGACCTTACTGTAAATCCAGAGTATCTGCTGAGCTGTGAGAGGGGTGAAAGCACAGCACAGAATCTTCCATAAGAAAACAAATTCAAGTCCAGGCACCCAGTCTGTGTATGTCAGCTTCCCAAAGAGCTATTCCCTAGGATGTTAAGGATCACACTTCCTTCACTGCTGCCTTCCTTGGCGCACTGAATCTTTCAGATCAGCACATGGGGGGAGAAGGCACATCTTTTCAAGCAACACTGCACTGGTGAACACAATTCCTGAAAGGAAGCACTAGGGTATGTTTTACCTGTCTTTGAAGGCAGGGGATTGTCCTGTTGCACAGGAAGCTTCTTGCCAGGTGCATTTGCAGAGCTGGGACTGCTCTTCAGGGGCCGAGAGGTTTGGTTTCTCTGATTGCTCACACTGTGACTGGGGGAACCTGCCAGGATAAAGGGAAAGAAAGGACTCAAGTCCACAAGATGTAGTGTCAGTCTGAGCTGAACTGCCTGCAGCAATGGAATGTTCTTTTTGAACAACACTGAGGCTTGGCACAGCAATCCAACAGCTGCACCTCCTGATCCATATATAACACAATACTCCTCTGTTCCTGCTGCCTGCAGCTCTTGCCAGTACAAAGGTATGGCAACTGTACATAGTCAACTTTTCCTGACATGTTCTTTCAGGAAACACACAATGAATAAACTGATTAGGATCAGAGCAGATGCTTTAAAAATGCTGTTTGCCACCTGGCTGGATCCAAAATCCCAACTGTATCACAAATCCCCTGGTACCGGCCTTATACAAAAGCACTGCACTTGCTCACACCAATTCCAAGCACAAGCAAACTCATGACACTACACAAATCCCTTTCCATGCCTGGGCATGGGCACAGCAGCTTCCTGGAATGAGAGTCTCTACTCTGAAGGCTGATTGCCAGCCACCCTCATATCCCAGCCTGAGGTGAGGTGGGTGGTGGGCAGTCAAGGCCATGCTTTGGAGCTGCCCAAGGCAGGTGTATTTCCCTGGCTCAGTGATGACAGCTTGGCAAGCACCTGGTTGCAGTTCATTTCTGGGAGCTGCAGGGTATGATCAGTACTGGAGATGGTTTGCCAGCACCAGCCTCAGCCTCAGCTGTGTGGGACCCTGTTGCCACCACTTCAAAATGGCACAGACTAGGTCAGTGCTGCACTTCCTTCCACAGGGCTCATGTGTGTTCCCAGCCAGCTGTGCCTGCCTAGGCTAGGGACCACCAGTGACACGTGGCCCATGGGAAAGGACTGCAAGGGACACACAGAACCCACCCCCTCCCCCAGCACCCTTCAAAAAGGGCACATCCTTTGAGGGGCTTGAGCAAACAGCTTGTTAAGCCTCATGTGCTCAGCCTCTTGCTTTTTTGCAATTGTCACTCACTGTTGAGGACAAAGGTGGGGTTTTTGTTGTTTATCAATAGTTAAATCAGATTTAATTTTAAGTATATTTTGAAAAATAAACCTGGTTTCAGCCTGCAATCCAAAGTGGTTTATTTCCTACAGTCTACTAAAATAAATAATGTAAAGAAATAATGCAGTGAGCCATCCACAGATTTTAATGAAGGGTGGTAGCTGCCAGTACACACATAAACAGGAAGCAAGCACTTAAACTGATCTCTGTTGTGTATTTCATTTGGTATCTCTTATGTCTAAAGTTGCACAGATGCTAACTTTTCCCTTAGCACACTTGGTTCCAAGTTATTTAGCAGGTGCTACTGTCTTCACTTGCATTAGCTGGAAAGCCTCCAGAGAGCTGATAGAATAGGGAAGTTCGTATTCCTTTTCCAATCTATGAATAGAAATTGGGGGAAGAACATGAGATTTACTGTTTTTAAGAACAGGAAGGACAGAGGGAATATTAAATAACTGCCTATATAATGCCTATATATTGTCTTTAGAAAGGCAATATAGTTTTTCCACACAAGACACACACACACATACACAGTCTCCTTCCAGGGATTCTTAAATGAAGAAGAGGTTTCACTTTTTTCCAATATATTTGGTATATTTAAAATACTTTTATATAACTCTTCTTCTGATATCAATTCTGTATCTGCAAATAGCACCTAACTTAAAATCCAAGTCTGGCTGCAAATTAGCTTTTTTTTTTCAATTAACCTGTCTCTAGGAACAGATTAATAATCCAACAAATGCTGTCTACGCTGCTTGGACAGAACAGGCAAGCATCCCAAGAACACTCTGACTGTATCTTTTACCTTCTGGGGAGAGATCAGTAGTTTTCATGAAACTTGGTGCAGAGCTTTTGAAGATCTTTGTTCTTTCTCCACCTACAACCACCTCAGGCCCAAGCAGGGAGACGAGGACAGCCAGGCTGTGCAGGGTTATTGCCACGATGGAGTCACTGGTGTCCCGCAGGCCCAGCAGCACCTGCACCCACAACACACTGATGTCAGCAGAGCACAAAACTCTGCTTCTGCATGCTTTCCTCTTCAAGTGTTACTTTGGCAGCACATCTCATTTCTAATCCCCTACAGCTCTCAGCAGAGACTGGATGTTGTTTCACAGCATAAAATCAGCCTTCCACTTTGTGCTACCAATTAAATAGGGTGGCTGATCCCAGTGGGTGAATGGGGCTCTGAGCAACCTGGTCTAGTGGAAGGTGTCCCTGATTAGATGGTCCTTCAAGTCCCTTCCAACCCAAACCATTCAGGGATTCTGTGAAATCCCATATTCCAGGATAGACCACCCACTGTCCTGCTGTCCTTCACCTGTGGCAGTATGATGTTCTTGAGTTCCTCCCGGGAGAACAGCTCTGCGTAGGTGTGGATGTGAGACAGCAGCACCATCCTCACGTGCTCCTCGTGCACCTCAAACAGCTTCAGCAGCACAGGGATCACATGGGCCTGGAACAGGGCTGGAGACAGCAGGCAGCTGGTCTGGCTCTCCCCACTTTGCTCTACGGAACAGAGGTGAGGATGGGAAAAGGCTGCTTCACCCACGAGAGACAGCTCACCCAGAAGCTACTGAGGGGTGACACCAGGATCATTCCTAATTCTCCCAGCATCAGCAGAGCAGCACAAAGGAGGAAGCACAGATAACTGTCCCTTCCAGTTCTGTCTGTTACAGTATATGTTCTGCTTAGGGAAACACCACTATTCCCTTGATTCAACGAAAAAACGGCTCTGAGTTCATTCCAAACTTGTCAGGAATAATTGTGATGAGGAAGTATTTAAAGGTCACCTTTCTTTGGGCCCAGCAGATGAGGAAGAAAACTCTTGACTGCCACAGGTTCTGCAAACACGAGCTGATTGAGTAGGAGAGGCACCAGCCGTGATGCTATCAGCTCCTCTGACAAGCCAGCCACCCTGTCCAGCAGGAATCTGCATTCCAGGAGACAGCAATTAGTATCAAGGCAGCCTTCCATGCATTTATGCCTGTTTCCCTTAATATCATTTTCCCCTTTTTGTGTCTGGCTCTTCCAGAGTCAGTGTCCCACTGCAGCCTCTCCCTCTGTCTGCACTCTGACCTACAGAGAGAAGCCTCTGCTCCTGCTGCCTGAGGCAAAGATAGCACAAGCCAGGAGCCAGAACCACATCCTGTAAAACCCCACACCCGGATCATGGGCTGGCACAAGCACACCAAGCTGGCACAGGAAGCTGCTGGGGCATCAAACTGCCTCAGAGCTGGCATCTCCCAAGAAGAGCTACAGTCAAAACAGCAGCAGAGAGTTTTCCTCTCACTCCACACCCTGGTCCATTACAAGGACTTTCCTGCTGCTTTGGAAAAGGCTGTTCTACCTACCACACAAGGGAAGTTTCCCTTCCACAAAGGGAATCCCATTTTGAAACCAGTTCCATCTAATGAGGCCATCAGAGTACTGACTGGGTTTATCAGAGTTTAATTTTGTGCAACTGCTCTTGTCAGTCAGATGTTCATTTTTAAAATATTAATTATGAGTTACTGCTTTTTCTCTGTGCTTGGAGGAGACCAAGAGAAGGGTGCACATGCTGTGAAAACCCCTCTGCCTGATAAAAGGCACTCCCCTCTCTTTAAGCAAAGTGTTCATCCTCTCCCCCAGTAAACACTGCTGACACACAGATAGTGAGAACCACTCTGAATGTTCCTGCCAAGGATCCCCATTCTCCTCTTACTTCCTCCACTTAAGCCTCAAACTAATGAAAAATAACTGATGTATAAAATAGGCAGGAAAACAGCTCTGTGAGAACACCAAGGTTCTTTTATATAGAAAAAGAAAAATTAAGCTTCTCCCCTTTTCAGGCCTAGATAATACCATGATTATACAGAAGATTCCCTGACAGGAAAATTCTTGGGGACCGCAACAGTGGGATTTTCTGCAAGATGTTCCACTACTGCAGCCAAGACATCCATTACAGGCAGCAGCTTTACTCTTGGCACCACGTGATTAATTCACCCAGCAAGTCTTATTGCAAACTCTCTCATTGGCAGCTGCTTCACTCTGGAGGCTGGGGAGCATCAGGATGATGCAGAGCCCAGCAGGGACTGCTCCTCCCAAACCAGTCGCAAGGAATTGGGAAACAAGAGGTGAAGAGTTTCCTCTTCGATAAGACTCTAACTCTGGCTGGAGTACCCAAAGTGTTACAGAGTGAACAGTGTTCTGCCAAAGCCACCAAATCTACCACCTGAGGAAGTACTTCTGGCCAGGAGCCTTCCCCAGGCCTCCCACAATCCATTTGCAGAATGCTTTATCATTCTGAAATAAGAAACTTCCACATTACAGTTCCTTCACTTACTTGAAAAATTCCGTTTTCTCCTCCTCAGACTTTAGTGTTAAGGTCTTCAGAAAATTCACAACTTCCAGAAAATCATTCCTAAGCACAAAACCAAAAGCTGTCAAGTGCAATCTTTATTGATGCTTAAACCACCCACAGTGAAGAGACTGCAAGCCCCCACCATTCCTTTAGCAGAGAGAATGAGACAGAGGGGGCCAAGTCAAATGCTGCTGGATCAAGAGTGCCAGCAAGGAGGTGACACCTGAAGGCAGCTGCTCAGCACCTCTTTGGGAGGGCTGGTAACTCCCCCTTAATTTAAGGAGCCTCTTTGTCAAAGATCCCTGCAAGAGGCAGGGATTAAGTCTGCACTCCCATCCCACCTTCACAAAACTGATGCTTTGCAAGACAGAAATAAGCAGTATCAAGACCAAGAGAGGCCTAATATTCCTGTCCTCACCTGAAGAACTCGTGAGACAGTAAGCTGGACAGTGGTGGGCGACACTTTGGGTCTGGGTTCAGCAGTGTACAGTGCAAGGTTTGCTGAAAGCTGGAGAGAATATCTGCTGAAACTGAAATCCAGAGCACCTACAGTTAGATTTCTCTCTCCACACTGAACAAGGTATGTTCAGGAGTCCTCCACCCCCCCTCAACCCCACCCCCAAAAAAACCTTACTTTTAGTTCTAATTGATAGCAAAATTGCAAAAGGAAGGGGAAAACAGCATTTCCATTTCTCTTCCTAATCTGCCTGACTACTGGGCCTCCAAGGAGTGCTACTGTTCTCCCAAGAAACTTCCTGCTGCCTCTGTGCTGGAAGTGGCAGCCCCTGCTCAGCTGTGGCACTCAAGACCCATGTGCCACATCCACAACCCTTGGTAGGATCAGAGCAGGTTTGGGAGTGCTCGTGTCACACGGGCTGGTGACCTCCAGTCACATCTGACCACATCCCCACAGGAAAAGGGGAACACAGGACAAGCCAAGGTCTGCAAACAAGGAACAACACTGGCCACTGAACCCACAACACTCCTGCCAGCTGCAGCAAAAGGTGAAATGTTCACCCACACAAGGAATGAACCACAGGGCCTGTCACCAGCAAAACAAACCAGTGTCACTCTCACCCTGATCACTGAGAACTGCCAGGAGATTCTCAACTGTTGTCCCAAATGCGTAGGCGTCCCTCGCATGCCCGTAGCTGCTGGGCAGGATTTTGAAGTCTGCAGACTGAAAACAAAACAAAAAACCCAGCAAAGCAGGAGCTTATGAAACATGTAGTGTTTTCCATAAGTCTTTATTCCCACTCCCCAGCATATACACTCTAATTCTTTTTATAGCACCAAAGCTCCACTGTGTACCCTACAAGGAGAATATTATGCTAAAAAAACCTCCACTGGGGAATTTATAACCCAAAGGAGCAACTCCATGATGATGGAACAACTCCCCAGTGAATGCAGGCAGTCAACAGCTTTCAGCATTTCTATGGAAACAGGCAGTAATTAGAGAGCAGAAGTGTGCTCCTTCAGCACAAGCAGCTCCAAGGATTCTCAACAGCTAGGAAGTGACTAACAGGTAGGGAAAAGGCTGTGGTGAGTTACACAACCATGGGACCACAGTGACCTGGGTAATCTCAGCAACTACTCTGTGATTATTGCAAAACTTTGGTGATTTAGAAGCAACACAAAGCATTTGAAAAGTAGTATTACCTGTGCCCAACACCGTTCCCAAACCAGAGATGGGACAGAGGAGGGACAAAAGGAACAGAGGAAAGCTCAGATATTATCCAAGAGCCACTTCCATGGCATTTAGGCATGAGGAAATACAACATGGATGTAAAAATATTTCCTGCCCATCACGTTTTTCTTGGCTGCCAGCAGGAAGCTCCCTGAGCTGTCACTCACCATCTCCTCGCAGGGGATGCACGACTGCTCTCGCACCGACTTCATGTGGCAGAGGAACTGCAAGGACAAGAGGGGCCATGAGCTGCCTCCATGCCCCCTCTGTGCCAGGCAGCAGAGCAGGCTGTGCCCCTGCCCCTTCTGCTGGCACCCAGGGCAGGCTGTGCCTGCTGCTGCAGTGACTCTGCACAGCAGGCAGCAGAGATCAAAACAGGAATTGTTCTTTCTGCTACCAAGCAGTGAAAATGCCACCAGCACAAGCTAAGGAGACATTTAAATTATTCTCCTTAATGACTCGTTTTGACCTGACTCTTCCTGCTCTTTTAAAATTTTTATAGCAGTCCAGAAGGGCAAAGATTTCTCATTCTCCAGCCAGCAGTGTCCCTTAGAAAAGTAGCTGCATTTTGGCTAATGGAAAATTAATTTGTGTGGACATTCTAGTTTATAGTTATGGTGTCCTTAGAGCAAAGATTCAGGACAGAGCTGGAAGTGAGCCAACACATTTAACAGCAAATCCAGCTAAGCGGAAGGCCTTGGGCCTTCACATCCATAGATGGCCAGATTCCATAGGCCAGGAATCCTCCCCTGGGCATCCAGGGTGCACTTGGCTTGGCTCTTACCTCTGGTGTGGCTTCACTGAATTTACAGACTGTTTCCATTCCTCCCAGCTTCCAGTGCCCATCCTCACTCACAAACACAGATGACAAACAGACGTTGTTATGCGTTAAGTTTCCCTAAAACATAAAAACAAAAACAAGGGTTACTGACCTGGGGGATAGATGAAGATGTAAAATCTTCATCAGCACTAATTAGGTGCTGCAGGGCGCTGAGGGAAAGCTGCCAAAAAAGCATACAGTTCCTCTGGGATTTTGTAGGTGACCAGCAGGTGCCAGGCAGGAGGGCCAGGGTTTTAGAGTAGACAAAGCCCTAATTGTCACAGCCCCTGCAATGCAACTGTAAATCCAGGAAAGTTCTCCAGCTGTGAACACAAAACCCCAGAGCTACAGTCTGAGCTGGGCTTTACCAGCAGTCCTGGGCAAACACACAGTGCCCAGACAGGGCAGCAGTGACACCAGTCTCTGTCATGGGCCAACAGCTGTAAACAAACACCAGGGCCAAGCAACGCCATTTCTCTAAAACAAGAAATACTACAAGCAGATCCATGAACTGTGAACTGCTTGTTCCCTCATTTCCACAATATTTTCAATTACCCTTCCTCCTCCAAAGCAGCCAAGTTTAACAGTTTCAGCCTACCAGCACTGTGGGGCAGGTGTCTGTCTTTTTGGAAGGAATCAGCAATGAGTCACGCAGACAAACCCAGGTACAACACTCTCCTGTCACATTTCTTCCATCTCCCACCAGAGCCTGATGATGCTGCCAGGGGTACCTACCCTGTCATGGAGGAAGATGAGTGCCAGCAACACATCGTAGATCCCTGCACAGATTTCTGCAGCAGAGAGCATGTCCAGGACGATCTCCAAGGGCTTCACCCGCTCTGTAACCAGGTGGATCCCGTTTGCTTCCACAGTGCAGGACAGGAAGCGCAGAAGGCAAGGGTGGCGCAAGGTTTTCAGGTGCTTCCAGAAACAAAGATGTCTGTTAGACCTCCTCTGAGGCATCTCCTTCAGAGCAGAGCTTAGTCCTGCCCCCTTAGCCATGTTTTCTCATGGAATTCAGACAGCCCATCCCTGCTCCTCACCAAGCACCCAGCAAACCTCCTCACACTGCACAACTTTTTATAATACATTGAAACAGAATCATAGAACAGTCTGGGTTGGAAGGACCTTAAAGACCATCTTGTTCCATCCCTCTCCCATGAGCAGGGACACCTTCCACTATCCCAGGTTGCTCCAAGCCCTGTCCAGCCTGGCCTTGACACTTCCAAGGATCCAGGGGCAGCCACAGCTTCTCTGGGCACCCTGTGCAGGGCCCCACCACCTTCACAGACAAGAATTTCTCCCCGATATCCAATCTAAACCTACTCTCTCTCAGTCTGAAGCCATTTCCCCTTGTTCTTCCACTACATGTTCTTGTCTCTCCATCTGTCCTGTAAGCTCCCTGCTGGCACTGGATGGAGAAAATCTTACACAGAATAAAAGTCTTACTCATAATAAATATGGTATTTTGGGTGGGATTCACCCAAGAGAGACCCTGATTTGCAATGCAGGAGGAGGCAGCACCTTGCAAAGGCAGGCAGGCAGGCAGGCACTGCAGCACACAATGAACTCTGCAGCAACCAACCTCCTTCTGCCCCATGGCCAGGTTGGCTTCCAGCTTTTCTCCTGCCCTCACTCCCAAGCGTTTGGCCCCTGTTAACTGATTCCCAAAAGGAGGGACAGCTGGGGAGGGCGTGGCAGGCACAGTGCAGTACCTTGGCAGCTTTATTGACCTTCTCCTCGTTCTCCCGCTTGTACACGAACACAGAGGCGAGTTTGCCATCCTGGAGCACAGCCGGGTAGAGGGTGTGGCCGGTGGGCAGCGTGAAGGGCGGCTCCTCCAGGGTGTAGCTCTTCAAAGCGCTGTTCTCCGAGCCCATCCCTCGCAGAAGTGCCCTCCCCACCACAAACAGGCTCTGGCTGAAGGAGGATTTTCTTTGGACAGATTTAGGTCCAGCGGGCGTTGTCCAGTTCACATTCAGAGCATTTTCTGCAAAGCACAAAGCAGCCATGAAGAATCTCCTGTCAGTATCCTCTCTTTGAGTTAAAGGATAAGAATAAAATCCCCAAGGTTTACTTTGTAAGGAAACCCAGTGTCCACAAAAGGGTTTGGATCAGCAGCTCTCACAGCGGGTCTTGGACTGCACTGGCACCTGTGTCAGCATCAGCACCAGCTCTGACCCAGTGCAGCACCCACAGCCAATCCCTGACTCGGCTGCCAAGCTGAGAGCCACCCAAAGCAGGATCACCAACACCCCCAGGCACACAGACACCCACTCCAAGGGTCTGACTGACATTAAGCACAGTCAGCAGTTACGAAGTGTGACTGCCACTCCACGAGGAGCCTCTGGCCTTAAAAACACCACTCCTCAATTCTCCAAGCCAGAGCAGATTTCAGTGAAGGAGGAAGGATTAGAGGGTGGATTTCAGGAGGTTACCTATAGCCAGGTACCCTCCTCCAGCAGCATGTCTTCCCCCTCGATTACCTTCTCTCCATGTGACAAATATTCCTTCTGCCTGCCAACCCTTCCTCCCTCCCACAGCCCATCAGGAAGAGGCTGACACAGATTTCTGTGCCATTTCCTCACATACAAAACCGGTAAAACAAACACATTGATTGCAGAGGCTCTTTTGCAAAACACTGACCCAGCACATGCTCTGTCATCAAGCTTGTGATCACGGCCCCGAGCAAGACCTGAACCTGTCTGCACACAGAAGTCAGCAAACCTTCATCAGGAATCAGAGGGAGGGAGCAAACCCTCAGTTTTCAGGAAAAGTGGAGGCAAATTGCCTACCCCCAAGCTTTTTTTTTTTTTTTTTTTTTTTTTGTTTGCAACTGGGGAATTGCTTTATTGTGGCTGTTTCCAACCATGACCTGAGGCTTCAAGAAGGCAACAACACAGGAGTCTCCCAGCTCCCTAGCAGAGCTGTTCCACCAAAGCTGCTGCTCTGGCCCCTCACCTGTGTCTCCAGTTAGGTCTCCACAAGTCCTGAGGTCAGGAGTGCTCAGGGCCTTTGGAAGGAGAGCTGGTCTGTTACAGTTTCCTGACTCCTTTAACTCTCCAGAGGGTACAACAACCCCTGCAGCCTGAAATGGGGCGGAGAGGGGCTTTTAGTTGAGCTTCTGTGTCCTGATCCACCTAAAATCTAAACTGAATTAACTACAGAACTTGCAGCTTCCTCATTCTCTCCCCTCTGGTGTCAGGCATGGATCTGCACCTTTTCAGCACTGATTCCTTAAAGGAGACCTTTAAGACATAAAGGGAAAGTTATGGAAATCCAAACTGCAGCTTCCCAGCACTACACAGAGGGGCTTACAGGTGAAAAGGAAACAATGCAACAACAGCACACATCTCTAAACTGGATTTTTTCTTTTTTGTGAACTCCCTGGCACAGAAGCACTCATGCTGCCCCCAGACAGAATATTCTCCTCTCCAGCCAGAACCTGAGAGCTCTGCCCTGGCTGCCCCATGTTTTCCCTCCTCTCCTTATCCTCCTTATCCTGCCTCACCAGGCACCAACTGCTGCTCCTGAGCACAGCCAGTGCATTTCTCTGCATTCTGCTCTTCGCAGCTGTGCCTCATTTAGTTGTTCTACCTCCATGATTTCTCACTCAGGACACCTGAAAGTATCCGGGCTGACCTGATGTCTCAGGTTCCTCCAAATAGACGTTGGCCATATTTAGCTTCAAAGACAGTTCAGGAACAGAATCATAGAATGGTTTGGGCTGGAAGGGACTTTAAAAGCTCATCTCATTCCACTCCCTTGCCAAGGGCAGGGACACCTTCCACTATCCCACGCTGCTCCAAGTCCTGTCCAACCTGCCCTGAACACTTCCAGGGATCCAGCGGCAGCCACAGCTTCTCTGGGCACCCTGTACCAGGGCCTCCCCACCCTCACAGAGAAGAATTTCTTCCACACACCTCACCTGATTTTCCCCAGGTTCAATTTGCAGCCATTCCCCCCTTGTCCTGTCACAATTCCTGATGAAGAGTCCCTCTCCAGCTTCCCTGGAGCCCCTTCAGATACTGGAAGGCTGCTCCATGCAATCTTCTCCAGGCAGAACAACCCCAACTCTACCAGCCACAGGGGAGATGCCCCAGTCCCCTTATCAACCTCATGGCCTCCTCTGGACTTGCTCCAACAGTTCCATGTCCTGCTCATGCCAAATATTGTAACACCAGAGTCATCCTTACGCCTGTGATCCACCTGAGATCCAGCTGCAGACACACCTCTCCTCTCCCGGGAACCTCCTCTCAGGAGGTGCCCAGCAACTCTTCAGGATCAAACATGGAGCAGCCTGGCACCCCGAGCTTTCCAGATTTTTTTATGGCTATTAAAATTCCAGCTGGCAAAAGCATCTGCAAACGTCTATGTCCAGGTGTAGCTCTCCAGAGCCAAAACAAACCATTACTCACGCAACTGTGCGTTAAGAGCATTAATCCTTCTGTATCTTATTTTCAACACATTGTAAACATGAACGTCAGAGGTAACACACACACCACTCAGGGATAGAGAGGAGCACGGCAGGGAAAGCCAGACGGATTGCTAGCTAAGGACAATGTGGATTTGCTACTAAAAAGAGGTGGAATTTCCACGTAGCTTCCTTGCGGAGTGACTGACGGCCGCACACAAGGTATTCACCCGCAACACGCCGAGCCCTGGCGCTCCACAGCTCAGGCAGAGGCAATTCCCGGCTTTCCAGGCGCCCTGCCCGCCACCTCCCCCCCAGCAGAGCCTCCTGGAAGCGCTCTCGGCGGTGCCGGGGGCTTTGCTCCCAAAGGCAGAGGTGTCCCGCGGTGACACCTCCAAATGCCCGCCCGGCACCCTGCACAGGCAGACCCTCGCAGGCAGGTGCGCGATCCGCAGCCCCCGGGGGAAGGCAGCGCGGTTCCACAGCACTCCACAAGGCCGGTCCGAGCCCGGGCACCGGGCAGAGCGCGGGTTTAACACTCGGGCTCCCCGGGAACAGCACAGCCAGAGCCGCCCCTCGGGAGCTCTGCCCGGGAGCTGCAGCCCGCGGGTCACACCCGGCCGGGGGGCGGCAGCGGCACCGCGTCCCCAGCGGGACTGCCAGGGCCCGGCCCGCCCGTCAGACCCCATGGCGGCCCCGACAGAACCCTCGGTCCCCGTCCCGTTCACCTGTCCCCGCCGGGCCGGGGGTGCCGGTGCCGCTGGACCCNGGGGCTGGAAGGAACCTGCGAGATCATCCCGGCCAGCAGTGCCACTGGAACCGCTGAACCGCATCGCCCAGCGCCTCCTAAACACCCCCGGGATGGTGACTCCAACACCTGTTCCAATGCCTCACCACCCTGACAGTGATTTTCTTTTTCTTTTTTTTTTCCTGCTATCTAATCTGCATCTCCCCTGTCTGAGCTGGGCCATTTCCTCTTGTTTTGTCACTGCGGGCCCCGCAGAAGAGACCGACCCCACCTGGCTGCAGCCTCCTGGCCGGAGCCTTCTCCAAGCTCATCACCCCCAGCTCTGCAGCCGCTGCTCACGGGATGTTTTGTTGTTCACGAGCCTTGTTGCCTTTCTTTGGACACGCTGCTGCCCCACAGTGTCTTTTTTAAAAGGCATGTTTAAACATCCTTGTCCTCCCCGTGCCCTGCTCAGGCCTGCCTGCAGCCTCGGAGCGAGGCAGGTGGTCTGACAGTCCCGCGTGAGGGGATCCATTTAATGCCATTAAAACTAATTGCTCTCCGTGCTGCGGCCTAAAGCGACTCCGGGGAGAGATTCCACTCACTCCAAAATGTGAGTGTTTTGGACGGCGGAGTGAAGGTTGAAAGGAACGGCTCCAGAGCGGTGGGAGGTCCGGGCTTTTCACACGCTGTGCTCATATCGCCCGTGTTATTCCAGCTTCCTGCAGCGCCAGCCCGTGAGGATGTGGTTTGCTCAGTCACTCTGAACGGCAGCACAGCACAGCCCCGTGGCCTCGTCTAGACACGGGTTTAATGGCCAGGGCAGAGTGTTTAACACAGGTGGTCTGAGCTGTGAGAGCGCCTTGGCTTTCTGTAGTAACTCAGCTCCACAAGTTTAACCTGTGCTGAGTTTGGTGCTGTCAAATCCAGCATGAAGTGTGTATGTGTGGTGTGTTCTTTAGCTTTGCTCCTTCCATTTCTAGGGAAGCCTTCCAGTGCTTGGACAGACACAGGTCTGCTGGACAGTGCCTCATCAACGCCAGAATCTCCTTCAGCACAGCTAAAGCTCTGCTCCCTGGATAGCAAAAGGGATCCCAGTCTCAGATCCACACCCAAACTCCGCTCAGTTGAGCCTCACCAACTGTTCAGGCAAGCGAGGAGAGAGGATTTCTCCTGTGACTGTGCATGGGAAGGGCTGTAAGGTGGCACATCAGGGTTAACATCTCCAGGCTAGGAAGAGTCTGCTCCTCTGGCAGGATATGCTGGATGATCTGGGGCTTTTTAAAAAAAGAAATATGATGGGAGGAGCAAGGTGTAGGAAAGTAAAATGGGTCACAGATAGTATGACATATGTAGTACATCACACATTACAGGGTAGTATAATGCACACAGGAACAGAAACTAAATAAAGTTCAGGTAGACCACTTCTATCTGTCAAAAGCAGGAATGATCCAGAGTCTCTGGCCCAAATGAGACAGACACCCAAAAGGATCCTGGCCCCAAAATGCAAACTAAGGGGAACTCTGAACATTAGTCACCAGTTTATTCAAGGGGCCAAGTGTTGATTTGTATGTCATGTGTGTGTGGCAGGGCAAAGGCAGAAGGTCAGAAGATGTGAATAACTGGAGGTAAAGATAAAAACTTAGTAAGCAACAACTGATTTCTACTCACAGCCCTTGGCTCCAGCTTCAGGCTGTGTTGTGATTCATGTGGCTTTCAGGAAGAAAAAGCAAACTTTGGCTGTTCTGCACCATTTCTGGTGTGTTTCCTTTGCTGGGCTCTCTCTGTGGAGCAGCATTCCTTCCCTTTATCTGCTTTTCCTGAGTGATTCCATTGTTCCACATAGGCTGAAGTGGCACTGAGGGGTGTGTCCTGCTCAGGGCCCTGTCACCAGGTGCTGCACAAAAATTCCAGCTGGGCTTCTACCCCCAAACTTCACCCTTTGCCTTTCCTAAGCACAGCCAACGTGGGCTCCTCCAGAGAACAATCCAGGATTAGGGAGATGTGAACCCCTCTCCTTGTCTTCAAGGGCAGAGGGAAAAGCTAGAACCAGCAGGATTACAGAGCTCCTAGCAAATGCCTCATTAGGATCGGAACTGGTTAAGTCAGTTGGGCAAGAAAAGATTGGCATAGAGGACAGACAGACAGCTGCTGACTGGAGAGGGGGATGGAGCAAAAATCACTTCAGTGGAGTAGAGCATGTAAGGTCTAAAGGGACAGCTGGGGAGCATTGCCTTAGAATCCCAGAATGGTTTAGGTTGGAAGGGATCTTAAAGCTCATCTCATTTCAACCCTGGGCAGGGTCACCTTCCCCCCAAGCCCCATCCAGCCTGGCCTTGAACACCCCCAGGAATGGGGCAGCCACAGCTCCAGTCTGTTCAGCACGCTGGTGCAGGCTCTCAGTAGTGCAGGGATGTTCCTCAGCTCTCCCAGGCCAGGGGCCTTTGGGAAAGGCACAGGGAACAAACAAGGCTGCAGTGGTGCTCCCAGCTGATGCTTCTCCAGTGATGTCCCACTCCTGCATGGCCATGTGAATTAACAACTACAGCACAGCAGCTTTTTGCTTCCAGTGATATTTCTCAATTTCTTAATAAACAGAAGTGGGACCCCAGCATATTTTTTCCAGCTCTGGAAAAGTCCATATTTTTATTCAAGTGGGTGTCCAGATCAAGTGGCTGCAAATACCACCTTGTGACTATGAAATACCTGCAGGGGAGTGCAGTCCTCCTCTGTCTACAGCTTGAACACCTTGCTTCTCTTGCCACCTCAGAGCTCTTTTAGAAAACCCCAAAACCTTAACCTGAAAGAAAAAATGAGCAGATCACAAGAGCTTCAAGGGTGACATGAATTTCACCAGAAAGCAATTTGTGTATTTCATGGTTTCTGAGGATGGTCACAGAAGGAATGGAGGTTGTCACCACTCTCAGCCTCTGGCCATGCTGAGCGGACAGCTGAGCTTATCAGTGCTGCACTGCAGGAACTCCATTACAGAACCTGCCAGAGGGGCCCAGAATGTCCTGTATCTAAACAGAGCTTGTCCTGCTTATTCCAGAGGAAGATACATCTTGTTCCTGTTTCATTTAATCCAGAGTGGATAAAATTAAACAGAATCACGGCAGTCTGATTTCAGAATGAAATGCACGTGTTAAACTGTTAGCAGACATATCCACAACCCCCTGGATATTTAAAAGACCTTGAATCAGGTCCTCCAGGAGCTCTCAGGGAAGAGAATATTTGTTTACTTTTGCTTTCCCCCACCCCGTTGCCCTGGAAAGCTCCTAAGTACTGGTGTAGTACAAATAATAATTTAACACAAGATCTTAGGCAGCTGCATGGAGCAGATTGCTCCTAGAAATGAGCCTGTCCATCTGCACAAAGCCTCTCTAATAGCTACCAGACGTAGGAACTTCTCAGCCATTGCTTATTTCATCGTGCTATTAACTTTACAGCCTAATTATATCTAAAACACTTGCCTAACCAAACTCATTAATTAATGAGCAGCAGGCTGGGAAAGAGGATACTTCTAGGATGGTTAGGGATTGCTGCTGTAGGGAAGGAAAAGAGGAGCTCCACAAAGCCAGGGAGAGAAGCTAGGAAAAAAAAGAGTACAAAAGCTGCAGAAGTTGCTAGAAGAAAGCAGATCCCTCCTTGCCCTGTTTCGTGCAGGATAAGTACAGTACCCAGGGACTGCATCCATAAAATACAGATAATTAAACAGGTCAGACTCTCCCGTCTTCCTCTGACACCCACAGGAAATCTGATGTAGATTGAAAAGTCTATGTGCTCCTATCTTCTTTCCCCCTTCTGGCTCAAGAACTGTAATTAAAGGGAAAATCAGCCTCTCTCCTGCCTTGAAAGTGCAGTGGCACAGCTGGTTTTCATCTTGGCAAGCAGGCTCTGTCCTCAGGCTACCAAGTGCTGAGTAATTTTTACCAAGCTCTGTTTGCAGATAAATGATGTTCTTCTCTTAGCTGCTGCCAGGCAAAGCTACAAATACTTGATCTTTTATTCTTTTCCCATAAACTCCTAACATTGAATACTAAAAATGCAGCCAGAGATTTTTCCACTGCCATTTATTCTCAGCATGGTCACAACTGTATTACAATTACAGACACCCACCCTTCACTGGAGCTCCACTGCAGCTCCTCGTTAACCTGAAGCTTCCAATTAAAGGCTCCTTCAGTTTCATTGATAGTTTGCATATACTCCAAGGACCCACTTCATTTGGTTTTTCCCCCAAAACACATTCCATGAGAAGGGCAACTGCTTTAAATAACTTCACGCTAATTTCTGGAAAAGCCTGACAAGCGAGTGCCAGTCTCAGAAGAAAAGCCTGAGTGTGCAGTTTGGGGAATTTCTCTCACAGCTATAACTATAAAAATATCTGAAAGCTTTTGACTAAATGTGGCACAACCTCTGGGCAAATCCAGTGTGGGCTCAGAACAAAAGAAAGGATCTAGAAAGGTACAACACTGGAAACCCATTAGTGTAGTTCAAGTTTTCTGCCATGTTTCTTAGTGAGATCTTACCTAAGAAACCATGTAAGAATTAGTTCAAAATGGTAGAGAAAATAATTTTAAAAATACTACTTAATCTTGGCAACGCTGTTCTTCCACCTACCTCCAGTGAGTGAAGCCCTGAACAAGAAGCCAGCACAGGGAGAAGGTTGAAAACTGCTATGAAATACCATGGATAATTTTAGACTCATTTCCAGTCATGCAGCTTGAAACACAGGGAGTAATGGTGCTCATAAAAGTACTTGCACACTTTGTAAAGATAACACAGGGTTTCAAAACAATTTTTATTTCAAAGACATATTTGAAGTATAAGACTAAGAGTTTGTCAGATTCCCCAAACAATCCCATGCCTTTGAAGATCACCTTCCCAGCACAGAGCCCATTCTTCACCAGAATTCCTGGTGACTGGGTTTGTATGATCAGCCCCTGATGCAAGTCAACTTTCTGTTTAAGCCATAAAGGAAGGAGGAAGAAGGAGAAGAGCAAATCTGCAAATCAGTAGGCATTAACAAAAGAAAAAGGATGAGGTAGAGGTAACTTTTCTTTTAAAAAGTGAGAATTTGAACTGCTGCCTTGGTAGCTGTGGCAGAGAAGGCATTACCATTCCTTTCTTCTGTCTGTTACAGGGGGCGTGGACAGCTGAAGAACAGCTTTAGCCTGAATTCTGTTTGCAGGTTGTTTCAAAACATGCCAGAAAATAATCACCACACTGTGAGTCCAGCGTGAGGGGTCCTGGCCTGGCTCTGCAGCTCTCTGATCCCTGCTTAAATCCAGCTTAAACCCCAGAAACGAGCAGGACAGCATGGATTTGTGCTTCCAGACACGGAAGCTGGGGGAAAAGGCTCTGCCTGTGGATTCTGAACCAAGGTACAGTGTTTCTTGCTCTTGCTGGCCCTCAGCATGGATGTGTCTGTCTTCTCTCAGCCCACAGAACTCTGTTTAAACACCAGGCTAAAAGTATTCTGTTGTGTAGTTTCTAATTTTAAGTGTTTTCAAGCATTTAAAATCGACTGTAAATGTCTGAAGCTGCAGGGGAGTGAATCTGTGCCATCTTTCCATTATTAAAGTGCTCAGACCCAGGACTGGACTTTGGTCCAAACTATGTGTCAGGGCAGTGCCAGGAGATGCTGGGGCTTAGTGGTGTTCTGTGACTGAAATGTGAGAGGGAACCAGTCCATGTTAAACACACTGCACATGGAACACTCTTCTTAAGTGCCTTGTAAAACACACAAAACATTGGTTAGAAACACATTCACTACTGACCACACAGGTTTTTATATTTAATAGAAATTAAATTAGTAACTTAATATACATAATGTGACACTTCCCAGTCCAGTAGTTTCCAATTCCTGCTTTCAAGTCATAGTTACTGTACAAAAATAATAACAACAAAGAGTAACCAAAGAGTAAACACTGTCACTAACACACCGGACCCAGAAAGGCTAAATTTCTGTGAAGCTACACATGCCAAAGGATACAGGGAGCTGGAGCCATGGTGGTGCAGTCATGCAGGAGCAGGGCAGGGGTGCTGCTGGCAGGGGTGCTGCTGGCAGGGGTGCTGCTGGCAGGGGTGCTGCTGGCCAGGCTCACCGTGCTCCGTAGCTGTAGTAGAAGGGCTCGTCCGGCCGGTAGCCGTACGCGGTCGCCGGGCGCCCGGGAACCCCTGTGCTCTGACCAAACCCATCCACTCCAATGCTGCAAGAAACAAGGAGAGAGCAACTCCAGGGGGTTGTATGGTATGGAAGGGACACCAGTGCTGGTGGCTCCAGCTTCTCCTGCTGATGCCTTTTTGAGCTTACCTGAAAACAGAGGTCAGAGAAAATTAAGGGAATAAAAAGCTGTTATATTTATTGAAGGGCCTTCAGGTACATTTGGGCAGACAAATCCCCTCCAGGGGCTACACCAAGTCACAAGTTATCACACTTTTATAAGTTTGGTCCATTTGCATGTTGGGGCTCAATCTTCTAATTACAGCTTCAGGTAATGAAGTCATTTTACCCCCAGTCTGCTCCCCCCAACTCACTTCTGTTTCCATCTCTCGGGGCCTGAGGCAGCGAGGTGTCCTTGATTCCAGGCCTGGAGAGGAATTGGTGTGTCCAACCAAAATGAGAGAACTAACACTGTATATGGAGTTCAGTTATACACTCAAGAACTGCAGGATTGCAAATATATGAAAAATATACAAGCTAAAATCCGAAGGCATCATTGCCACAGAGGTGGTTTTTTAAGGAAACTTTGCCAGCCGTGTTCCCCTTCCTGACACCGCTTCCCTGGTGGGAAAAGAAATGGTGCAGAGACACCAGTGCAACTCCAATCAGGGAAAGGCTTTCAGGCCCAAGAGGAATCCCAGGAGAGCCAAAGTCTTCTCTTCCCTCCTTTGACAGATTTACTGGCCAAGCACTTTACTTCCTTCACTTAGTGTCTCCCTCTATACATTGAAGCTACCCTGTCCTTCAGGCTTCTGGCAAAACCTGTTGTAACCCTGCCCTACACAGCACACCTGAAGAGTGTCATTCCCTGCCTTCAAGGAATTTCTGAGGTGAATGGAAAACACCACTAAAAGTGAGAATACCTGATGAAAGATGGTGCTTCTGGTGGGATACAAGACCAGCAGCCAAATGGCAGAAGGAATTAATCACATACTGAAAAACTATGTACTAAAGAGACAGAGTAATTATTTTTTCATGCAAAACAGCATCTTTTACACCTAAAAAGTCCCACAACAACAAGTTAGATACTAAAACACAAGAACTGCATAGGGAAAAGTGGCACATATTTCATGCTCAACAATAGCTCATGTAGGAGGTAGAGGAAAAACGAGCATTGCCTAAGACACTGGATTACTGCCTATTCATAGCTATGTCACTTCTTAGCTTCCACTTCAGTAGGGGGACAAATGGAAAAGGATCCTGATTTATTGTCTGACTAAAGATGCATTGAAAGGAGCCGAACTTCCCCTCTGAAGACTGTCAAAACACAAAGAACAAAGTGCTTTTGGAGTGGGGAAAAGCTGAAGCTCATTACTGCCAATTATCCATATGGAACATGGGTTATGCAACAGTCAAGGCTGGGAAAGAACGACCCCTGCAGAAGATGTACAATGGGTGGGCCCCAGGCCCTGGCTCTGCAAGGAGCTGGCACTGCTGAATTGGTTGGGCTGAAAGGGCTCAGCTGCACGGGGGGGGACCATGTCCATCACTGTCCTCACAAAGGCACTTTCCTTGGATTGTATCTCGGTGAGGTCCTAGAAAAGGATCCCTAGTGCCTGGTTTCTCAGAAAACGAGTTCACTCAGGGATATCCTGATAGTCAGGGGAAGGTAGAGGGTCTGAGGCTGAGATTTGTCTTCTGAAATGGAAGGGACAATCAATAGCCAAGCTGCAGAGAAAAAAAAGAAATCACTGTTTTCCTTGGATGTATCTTGAGAAATGCTGTGTCCTGAAAGTGCTTTGTATTTCCACATCTGCCCGTGTGTATCTGAATTGGCCACACCCATCTCCTAACTCCGGCATCCGACCCGACTCCATCAGCCCGACCTTGCAGGCTGCTCCGCCCTTCAGCACAGCAGAGAGCAGCAGAGTGGCCCTGGGGTATCCTGCAGTGGTGCAAAGCTCTGTGAATGCATTCCTCTGGCCACCCATTCCTTCCTGTATCCACTCCAAAGTCCTCTTACCCTTTTTCAAGCCCATTAGGAAATGAGCTGGTGACCTCTGAGGCACCTTCCCCAGATGCCTCCTTTGTACCTGGCAAACAACAGCTTTCTCATTATCAGGCCTGAAGCTTTGAAAGTCTCCTGAAAGAAGGGATTAAGAGAAATCCTGTTACTTTGTGTTTATCTCTGATCTCCAGAAACCCCAAACCTAGCATTCACCTTAGCCAGTCCCTGCCTCTCCTGTGTCACTGATTTGCAGTGTGCAAAGGGATTGACTGACAGACACACAGACAGACCTCACCCAGGCAGCCCTTGGCTGCAGTGTCTCTCTCTCAGGCCCAAAGCTCTTGAGAACAAGCATGAAGCTGACCAGTTTGTTCAGCAGTTCAGAAAACAAACCAATTAACAAACTTCTATCAACCAATGCCAATTCCTTAAGGGTTCCTTCAGTACTGTCAGTGCCATGAGTTAACAATGTACCAAAAGAAGGCACAATGGGAATTGGAAGCACAGGGTCCGGTTCTGTTGTGCTTCTACAAATTCCCAGTGACACCAGACACACTGCAGAGAAGCAGGACCCTTTAAGGCTACCTTTAAATCCATTATTTTCCTCCACAGATCTTTAAAACATCTAAGTCGATTTATAATGAAGAGCTATTTTAACAGAAAACGCTTTTCTGGGTTTATCTTTCCATGATGTTTTCTGTGACTGTAACAATGTTAGTTGTGGATAAGATGTTGTTATCACAAGTGTGGTAGAATAGGGAATTGCAGAATTTCTGCAAAGCTCCTTCTGGAACGATATTCAGGTGAGTGAGGAGGCTGTGGGTGCCCAGGGCTGCTGGCTGACTGCAAGTCAAGCTCATAGCACCCATGCCCAGGCTCACAGCAGTGCCATCCTCAGGTTCCCTGTGGCAGAGGGACACAACAAAAACAGGAGCCTGAAACCTGTCCTGAACTCCTTCATACACCCCAAGCTAAACCAGCACGGGCTTTTGGGGTGAGGTGTAATAACGCCCTGAGCCACGTGGTGGCAATGGGCCTCTATCCCTGCAGGCTGAGCTCTTCCAGCCACTTCCAGCTCAGTAATCCTTATTCAAAGAACTTCTAAATGTATTTAAACTGATAAAGAGAGCAGAGAAAATATGGTTTCAATCACATTCTCAACAAATCAGTTTTTAATTTTTTTTTTTAATAAACGTGTAAGTAATTAGGTAAAGATCCCTGGAGTTTAAACTTTGAGGAGTATCAGTTATTTCCAAATGGTTCAGACATATGTTAGTGTCCTGAAGAAAACTGGAAGAGATGGATCAGCTGATAACTGCTTTGGACAGTCAAGAAAAAAAACCAAAACAAAACAGAAAATCACATTAAAACACCTTGATCAAATCACTACTCTCTCCTATCTAAATATTTCCCTTAAGTAAATGAAGTCTTGACTATGCTTGAAAAAAACTGCCTTCATTTTTCCACGTTGGTGCTCTTGAAGCATACCAGCTTTGCCTGTTGGATTGTTTGCACTGGCAGCCTGCAGCACAGAGCCTGTGGGAGCTCAAGGGAAGGGTCCTGAGCCCAGGAGGTGACAGAGGGACAGGACAACCACAGAGCCAGCACACGCCTGGAGAGCAGAGCCTGGCTCACTCCAGAGGCTGCCAGGCCAAGGGCACAACCCACCGAGGTGAAGACGGATTCAAAAACAAGTCCTGATGAATCCTTGTCCCTTCTGCCAAGAACAGCAGAAGGGGAGAGCCAGCAGAGATGGCAGTTCTGCGGTTGTAAACACTTGTCGGATAATGACTGGCCTGAGATCATGATCTGTGCCATGTGTGCTCAGATTTATACCAGCAATCAACCTAAAGGCTTGCTCCTATGAAAAAAAAAAGTGTTGTTGGCTTTATGCTACAGCATCTACCAGGAAACTCAGTGCCCAGCAGAGCAAGCACCAAGCCTAAATTAGGATCACATAATTATCCATTGGGGCAACAATACTCATGCCCGAGTTAGTATTTTTCCTCCCAGTGCTCACTGCTATGTGACTGGGCAGCCAGAAGTGCATGCAGCCCTCAGCTGTGGAGTGGATGTGGATCACAGAGCACCACAGCAGCCTCAGATACTGAACTCAGGCTGCTGCCTCCATCTGCGTCACCGCAGCAGCTCTGTCTCACGATCACGCGTGCGCACAGCGGCGCTCGCTGCCCTGGCACAGCACAACTGTGCTCTTGTGCAAAGCTCAGCCCCACGCCTGGGGCTCATGGAGTTAAACAGTGAACAGCCCAGCTAATTACTATGTACTGCTAACCTCAGTTGCTGGTTCATTTTGAGACCCTTTAAAATATGAACTGTGTATTTTACCCCTATGCACTCTCTTAATGATTTGTTTTTTTTAGACTGAAATCACTTCCAGCCATCAGTTATACTCGAGGTCTCTACACATGCACTTCTCCAAGCACAAATATTTCTTTTTCCTATTGGTCTGCCAGCCCCTGTCAGAGCAAATTTCACTTTAAACTAAATGCTGTGATACTTAAAACCTCTTGGATTACTCAGGCTGCTAGTGTGATCTATGACCTTCCCCAAATGACAGCTGAACTTTCCAATTTGCTTGTACTGCTAGGGAACTGAGGAACACATGCCGAAGAGGAAAATGTTCCTGATGTGCATGAGTGAGGAGAGATTTCTTAACAGCCCTGCTTATTGATGTTTGCTCTGATTCAGAGCATCCAAATTAATATACCCATGTAGGATCTTAGGTACCCTGGCAAAATTCAAGATGTGAAGATCAGTTGTGTCCTCTCTCCCAACAAGAAATGGCAGCCAGCATCCTGCTCATCCACAAAATCCTTCTGAACTTCATTGGCTTCGTGGGATGTGTGGAAGGCTCAGCAGGCTCCCACAGGGAGCACTCCATGGGCAATCCTCTGCTGGAGTTCCCCTCCAGGTGTCTGTGCTGCTCCCCAGGGTATCAGGAGAGGCTGGTGAGCCTGGGCTGGGCAATTAACACCTGGGTAATTAACACCTGGGTGCAGAGTGACCCCAGAGCTCCCCTGATGCTGCACACCCCTGCCCTGTCCACACCAGTGCTCACACTGGGACCAGGGGCTCTCAAACCACAGCCTAATTCCCAGGTACTAATTCCTCCAGCATAAGCAGGGCCTCAGAAAGGCAAGTGCAGCATCACTGGGGAGATTCTTGGTCAAAAGTAAACACCTGAAATCCAACTGAAAGCCTCCCAGCAGGATCCATGGATCTTGGAGAGATCCCAGCAGGAAGCACTGCCTGGGAAACAGGTCTGAAGTAGTTTGGCACACGTTGCACCAGAGTCTCTGTAAGACACTGTCACTGCCTGTGTAGGTGACAGTGGCCCTGAAAGCCTTTGAGGGTGAAATATCAGTTTAGGAGCTCATACTTTAGGGCCAAAGTTTCATTAGTTTCTGCCCAAAATTAAAGCACCCCAGAATCACTGCCCTCTGAAAATGAACTGCAAATTGAACACATAGAGTGCTTCCACCAGAGCCAAGATTTCATCTCTAATTCTTTTCATTCTAAACTTTTTCTAAAACCTTGTCAATCCTCCTTCATTACTCTGCATCAACAAGCCCTCATGCCTCAGAGGCTCTCAGCTATCCAGTGGGGATGCAAGATTTATAAGCTTATTAAAAATAAAATTATTTTATTTTTAAAAAATCTATAGATTTCTAACTGTGTGTATCCTCTGACCTTGGTAAGACCAACCAAACACTACAACTCTCAACCCATCAGCAACCCTACCAAGTCCTAATGAAGGACTCACACGCAAAGTTCTCCACATGCTCCAGTGAGCTGCTAGGAGGGTTTGCATGCAGATATAAACAGGCAGCCTCTGTTGACACGTGGCACCTCTGATCACACCTGCAGCTTTCCAAAACTCCTCCTGAGGATCAGAGAAAGGACTTAGAACCAGAGGGGTTCTGAGCATCTTTAGAAGCCTGGCATCAGTCCAGTTCATAGCAGTCCCATTGTTTTCTGTGTACCTTCTCCCTCTATACACTGGCTATTATTGTTTCTAAAAATCAGTCTTCACTCCCAAGCCATCCCCACCTCAGCCCAGGCAGGTGTTCAGAATTTCAGCTGCACATCACGTAGAAGTCCTAACTTTTCTGTTCCATGAATCTACTCATGTGTGACAGTACAGTTCCCATCCTGTATTCCCTTATAAATTCTCATGCCACAATCCCCTGTATTCCACAATGCTGGATCACATTCCTGTTGCTAACAGACAAAACAGATCATGTTCAGATGAACATTGAAGGCTGTACTTTCCCCTCAGGAGGTGCCAGAGCCACAGGAGTGAGTGGCACACCAGTCTCTAATCTCAAGACAAGCACAGCATTATAACCTGTACAAATGAGATGCAGCTCACTGATTAGAACACTTGCCAGCAAGAAACACACAGGTTTGCCAGCAGCAAAGGCTGTATTTTTGCCCTCATCTCGGTGTTTCTGTTTGTTCCTGAGGTGTTGATGAGTGCTGCTCTGACACAAGGACTGCAGTGCAGGGCAGTATAGCTACACAGGGGATGCTCAGCCCTGCCAGCCCAATTAGCAGACTGGTTGGTGAATGCTGCACTCCCTCCCTTCCTCCCTCCCTGCGTTTCCTCTGCACAGAAACCAGGCATGGAAAGGCAGGGGGAGCTGGGGCCATCCAGGCCCTGACCCATTGCACAAGCAGGGATTAAGGCACAGTGTGCATCCAAGCACAGCAGGTGGGAAATGATTTTGAATTCCACAGAACACACACACAGACCTCCAGCTTCTAAAGCTGTGTGCAGGTAGGACACATTTTGCTAATCCTCTGCAGGTACCAAGGAGCCATCACACTGGAACCAAGGCTCAGAACCTCTGTGGCCTTTCTGCTGATATTCCCTGGCAGCTGGACCCCATTTTCCCAACACCAGCCATGGCAGGGTAAAGGGCATCAGAAAGGGGCACAGGACTGTTCCTTCTGCCCTTGCTTTAAGTCCAGGGATTTAGATGATGATCCCATTTCCTCCTATAAACCAGTTACCTTTGGTTTGCCTTCACTGGCCATAAATTTCTGTCCTTTAGAGCAAGAGCACAAACCATGGGTTATGGAGAAACTGCATACAACTGAGAAGCCTTAGGAAAAAACAATGTTTCTTAACAATGTCTTGTAACTGTAGATTCTCCCACTACGTTAAACTATAAACCACAAGTCTCCTAAACTCTGCCTCTCATGACCCCAAGTTTTTCTCCCCTATCCGTGAAGCTTTTTTTTCATTCTTTCTATTCCTCAAGCTCAAGTGGGAGGAGAGTTTTGTGGCAGTGTCTGTGCCCACTGCATCAATCACCCAAGTCCATTTCTACATTAGCATTAAATGTTAATGTCCCTTAAATAGTAATATTGTATCTGCTCACAAGACAGAAAATATCCAAATGAACCTGTGCAATAATACTTTAGCTCCCTCGGGCATCATAATACAGCTTTTATGGATATGATCATGTCTCTCCTTCCATGTGATCCAGCTTTCTTCAGTGTACTTAATGACTTGAAGTTTCCAATTGCTTCTGGACTTGTTGCCCAGTTGTATCTCAGCACAATACTGCTGTTTCTCCCATTTAATTACAAACAAATGGAAAGCTGACAATGGTGGAGAAATGAGCACTGTGTCTTCTGTGTCAGGCTCCAGCTATGCACCAAGCAATAACCACGCCGCCAAAATTCACTGGGGGAAGGCAGCATTTAAAAAAAAAAAAAAAAATTCCCAACTGAATAGTAAGAAAGCAGTGAACCAAAAACAAATGACCTTGCTTAGCCAAATTCAATGCAAAGCCTTGCTTGAAAGCTGTAGCTCCTGCCATCCCTGCTCTGCAAACACAGCCTGAGATTTGGCCTCAGTTTCTTGCTCTGTCAGTTACCTGCTGTGTGATCCTGGACAAGTTGCTCCTTTTCTCCATGACCTCAGTTTCCCACTGGAGTATTGGAAGAGAAAACACCCCAGACATTAAAGACAGCCAAATGACAAACTACAGTAATGAGAAAACTCAAATTAGACTGACATAGACAGAAAAGGTTTTTGCTTATTCTGTAAAACCCTTTAGGAAAAAAAAAGTTTATTTCTGCTCTGCTAGAAAAGCAACCAATCCCCAACAGAGCCAGGGGGCAAAACAGCAGCTCCAAGGCTGCAGTTGTTTCATGCAGCCACGCTGTTCCTTTGAAGGGCATTGGGAGAGCTCCTGCAGCAGTCCTGCAGTCAGGCTCACAGCTCTGCCACACCAACAGGGAGTTTCTCAGCCATTCTCTACAGGATTTCTTAAAAGGTCAAGTGCACAGACAGAACTGGAACAGAAATCAAGAGCTCTGGATTTCCATTATAAGCATGACAGAAACATCTCCTGTGCTCTTGGCTCAACAACTGTCCAAACCCACTGATTAGATACATCCATTTCTTAAGAATTAATTAAGAACTAAAACAAATAAAAAAAGCCCTGAGGAACAGGCCATAAAAAGCAAGATGTCCTTTTCCCCCCTCTCTCCTTGCACAGTCCCAAGTGTATGTGTCAGCTCCATAAACTGAAGACTACATTGCCTAAATCTGACCTAGGGATAGGCCTGGCTTGGGAAGCTTTCACGCCTCTCTTTAATTGTCTCCAGCAAGCTCAGTCTTAGGCTGGGTACAGAAAGCTTCAGGCAACTGCCTGAGCAAAATAAGATGCTGAAGTTTCACAGAGATGACTGGTGTCACTGACCAGATCAGGATCTGCTGCAACTCCCATTTCCACACAGAAGTGTTCCTTGCTTCCTGTGCTAGAGCAGGCCACTGAAAATGTACTCAGAGATGAGCAGCTGAAGCAAAAATGCAGCTTTTTGGTGGAGAATTTTCCCTTTAAATGTTTATATAAACTCCTCAAGCCCAAGCACAACCATTCAGTTCTGTCCTCCAACACAAATGGGGACAGGAGTTCCCTGCTGTGCACCAAAGCCCGGAGGAGCCAAGGCCACAGGGCACTGGTGACACGGTGCTGTCTGCAGGGCAGCCCGGTGTGGATGAGAATCCAGATGCTGGAGGGAAGGAGGGAGGAAGGGAGAACCAAGAAATCTGTTCTACTCTGACTTCCAGCTGCAGCCAATAAAAGCTTTCAAAGCCTTTTCTGAAAGTTAACATTGCTGGGGGACTTGCAGTGCTCGCTCAAGCACACACAGCAAATGGAGCTGCACTCTTATGACTGATGAAGAAACTTGAAATCTTTTTTACCACCACAGATGATTGTCCTGATTTCAAACACTTTTATATATCAGCACAGGGAGCTAGTGAAATCTTGTCAATCCCAAATCAGCAATGGTTTTACTGAAAATCAAGAAGAAAATAAATTTCCATGTCTCTTACCCACTTTTTTTTTTCTTAGGAATAACACTGGATATATCAGGAAACAAGAGAGATACAAATACAGACAAGGAGATACAAATACAGATCAGGAATGTGTTCTTGGAGACCTATATCTTTGAGTAGCACTATTATATAAAAAACTCAACTAAAACAAATGAAAAATCAAATGTTTCCAGACCAAAAAGGTTGATCAGGGAGTATTGGACAAAATAAAGTTTAAAAAGCTCAAAACCCCAAAGGCAAATAAACTCTGTAAGCCAATTTATTTTTTTTTTTTTTTAAATCTCAGAGTTAAAAAACGATAATCTTAGTTTTCCAGAGTGAAAAGGGTGGGTCAGTCTTTGGAAATGGATGGCTGAGGCTGATAAACACAGAATCAGAATAAAATTTCAGAATCAAAACAATTTGAAGTATTTGGCAAAGAAATTAATTTGATGTATTAATTTTTATGCTAGAGACTGGTTCAGAGCACATGTTCAGTTCAGATAATAACCACAAGAAATATCCCACTGATATATGGGCCTTTTTAAAACCCCTCATTTTAAGTTTAATTTTGAATCCTGTGAGCATGCTTAAACCCAGCACACAAAACACCCCTCACTTTATTACAGTTTTAAATCTTTCTTCCAGATCTGGCCTTGCAACCACTTGTCTTGATAAAATAGGTCACTTGAAAAAGGAAAGCTCAATAAAATGAATTACAAAACCAACAAGATTAAACTGATTGTGCTGCTTTTGTACAGTGCAGCCAAATTCTGCAAATATGCTGCTGGCTGTGGTTTGGCATTTAACAGCATGTGATCAGTGAGAAGGAGGAAATTTTATTCTCATTAACTGTTGCAGATTTACTGCAGTGAAAAAGGGCTATGTAACCTGAGAAGTGACAGAATGGAAAGATCAAAGCAGCAGTCTGGAAACTAAATAAACCTTCTGGCTACTTCCTGCAAGGAAAATTCACTCTGGCAATGTAAAACAGAGTCCAGTTAAAAACTACTCTCAGTTTTATGAGCTGTCACAGCAGCTTGAGTGGTTTGGACCAGTCAAGTTTAGAACATTATATTTCCTTGTTTTTGTCTCAGATACTTCTGTAAGCAGTTTTATAGTTTCTTTTTATTTTTTTTATTTTTAAAGAGAAAAATAAAATTCTTTTCTTTTGGTTGAAATCGAGAAGGTCACAGCTAAACTCATTAAAAACAAGCAGGTCTTCATTTGCACATTCCATTCCCCTTTACTACATTTTAATATTTTACTTTGAGATTTATAAGCAATGTACATTTGCTTTAATAACTCTTCCGCATTCTGTTCACTTATTGTTTAATATAAGTGCAAATCAGTTTACAGAGCCCAGATGCCTTGTAACCAGGGAGCCAGTCTATTCCTAGTAGCACATCTGGAGGGACTGAGCAGCAGACAGAACGTGGGAATTAATTAATGTTACATTTCAGAACAGACAGACCCAGGTTTGGGGGATTTTTTGGTAAGACATTCCAAAGTACTTGAGCTCACTGCTCCAGCATTTGGATATTCTTTTAAAATTCTTAATAGCCACCTAAACCATGATGGTTAAATGAGGCCAACTGCAGGTGGAATATAATAAAATAAAAAGCAACTAAAAATGTATAAGAAGTGACTGCAATTGAAAGAGGCCCAAGAATCCTGTATTCCAAAAGAGCTGAAGTGCATTAAAACTTCAATACTTATTCTCTTCCCAAATGGCATCTGCAACTTGCTGAAAAAACTGTGCTATTTTAACTGTGTTAAAATATTCCCCAGCAAGCTATTTCATCTGTCCCATAGTGCTGCAATTGTTGGGAGCAATTAAACCCCTCTTACAGTAAATGAAATGAGGGCAACCTGATCCTTCCCAGCTCCAGACCACACACCTTGGTGAGGTGGTGTGGTCTGCTCACTGTGGGAGCACTCAGGAGAGCCCTGCCCTGCTCCAGCTCTGGCACCTGATCTGGAGGAGTAACTTCCCTTCTCCAGCTCCAGCTCTAGCACCTGATCTGGAGGAAAAAATTCCCTTCTCCTGCTCCAGCTCCAGCACCTGACTCTGGAGGAGTAACTTCCCTTCTCCAGCTCCAGCTCCAGCACCTGACTCTGGAGGAGTAACTTCTCTTTTCCTCCCTCACCTCTGTTTCCCCACCCACCCTGGCTATCAGCTCTCAAGGACTGTGGACATTGGCTGTGTGTGGGGGATACATAGAGAGCTCTTTGGGAGCTTCTCCTGATCCTGAGAACACAGTGACAACAAATAAACACCCAAGCACATTCAAAAGTTCTTGTATATCAAATATTGGATATGAATAATATTGTCCTTCTATGGATAGTCCTCAATTACAGCCCTAATCCTTCAGTGGTGCAAAAGTTCTCCAAACTCTGAGAAAATCTCATTGATGAATATGGGCCACAAGGCAAAATCTTCATCCTCTGGAATAATCAGACCCCTGCCTTCAAAAATGCTCCGGTAACTGGCTACAGCATAACAGCAGAAATTGGTCAGACACTTATTAGTGACTCCTAAACTGGATTATATGATCAGGTTGCAGTATTTCTAGAAACAAGGCTTTGAGAAGATAGTATGAAAAAATAATGAAGTAACAGGTAGCAGGAATATGACCACTACTCAAAAAAAAAAAAAAAAAAAAAAAAAAAAAAAAAAAAAAAAAAAAAAAAGAAAGGCCAGAGAGCTCTAGTTTAGTACTGATGCAGAAACAAATTACTGTAAGAAACAAAGAAATTCAAGATCACATTCAAAAGCTCTTAGCAATGAAGCCTTCCTTCCTGTTCTGGAAGCACCACTGCCACATTTCAGTACTGAAGGAGAATAACTACACAGTGAATTTTGGGTAATTTTAAGCCATGATCCAGGCAGAACCTGAAGCAGTCAAGCGAAGCCTTTCAATAAGCTTGTTCCAGACTGTTCCAAAACCCTCCAAAAGGCAGCAGTTCCCACTTCCTTCTCACAACCTTTTAGATGCAGAAGCTCAGTTCCAGGGGTATGTAGCATCTGGATAGGCACTGAGGAACAAAACTTCTCTGCCACTTCCTTTAGTGTCTATAAAACTAAACATGTAGGCACAGTTAGGACAACACAGTGAGCTAAAAAGGTGACTCTGCTGCCACTAACAAGACTTTTGTGGGATTTAAAAAAAACAACCAAACATGAACCAACCAAAATAAACTCCCTTATTTGTGTCCAGGAACTTGATTGGTTCTGGGCTTTTCTTTAAGGCCTTTTCAAATTCGTTTCAGTGGGATTTACAATTTGCTAATACTGATGTGTGATAAACTAATAAAACCTGCCTGCAAGGTTATAGGCCCAATTTACTAATAAAACCTAATTCAATTCTCCTGGGAAATGCAAATTAAATAGTGTCCAAATGGCAGAAGCTGAGTACAACTCTGCTGAACATATTGCAAAGGCAACTAAGTTGGGTTTTGATTTTAAAATAAGGTTTAATTATGAAAATGAAGAAGTACTGCACAGAGCTGTAAGAAATATCACTACAAGAAAATGGTTCAAAGTAGAATCATCTTGTAATAGTAATTTATACTCTTCTAGGTTTTCTCCTCAATAATTAAAAGATTTTATACTCACTATATGTCCACCTCTAAGACAGGGAAGTATTACTGCCTCTGTTCAAATGAGGAGGAAAGAGATGTGGGTACTCTCAGCACAGACTCCGCACGAGAACATTTTTTGAGACATTTTTTGTCTCAAGGAACATGAAACAGTTTGTTCTGCCACTGATCCCTGCTGCTGTCTGCTAACAGAGTAGATTTTCACCCTCTGAGACAGCCTGCAAGATGGTTCTTACCTCCTGAAAGTCTGGGAAGGGAATGTTGCAACTTTGAAATAAACTGTGCTGAACTTTACTGAAAGTAGAAGATGGATGAGACACTCTTGGGCAGGGTCACCAAGATCACCAATTCCTTCAGTCCTTTCCTTTAGCAAATCTAATTGAAGATGAGGATCTATATGGAATATTGGTCTAAATGTTGAAGTAGGACATAAGTTACAGATACAACCATTTAAAAGCATTTTGATAATCATTCACAAAATGCACATTTGCCAGCACCTGCTGCAGTTCCTGCACCTGACCCAGATGGGAGCTGTTCAGCTGGGACTCATGACTCAGAATTCACATCACAGCACAGCAATCAATAGCAATGAAAGGCTACAGCTCTAGGTTATTCCACCATGAAAACTCCCACCTGATTTTCATCAGGGTTTCCAAGTGCAAAAAGGCCACAGACATGAGCATTCTTGCCATTTAGTGTGGACTTTTAGCACATGCAGATATCCCGTGTGGTTGCCAAGTCACACTGGGAGTGTTGGAGCACCAGGATCTGTGGCCAGGTACTGTTTCCATCAAGCCCAGACACAAGAGCCCAGCTGTGCACCCTGGAATATGCCAACAGCAGCCACAGCTTCCCTGGGGCCAGCACAGAGTAGCCTGCTCCAGACACTGAGCTCACAAAACATCCCAATGACCTGGATGGCAAAAACAAGACACGCAGCTACAGCTTTACGCTGTAAATCCAGGCAAGAGGAAAGATATTCCACCAAGGACAGAGACATGCAGTCACCCCATAAAACTGGCTGTGCTTGACATGCCAAACCTCACTGCTTCCTGGGAAGAAGCCTCAGTCAGATCTCTGTTGGGAAGAGCTGAGAGTGCACATGCTAGGAACAGCACACACAGAAAGGCCTTGTCTCAGAGAAAATGGGGATTGTGCAATGGCAGCTCTGCTGCATTTTATAACAAGGTTAAAGGATCCTGCACTGGAGAAAACTTCCTCAGGGAAAAAAAAAATTCTGGCCAGCTCTAGAATTCCTAACTATTAATCTTTTCAAAGCTACAGACTGAGAAGATTTGAGAACTCTGTTGAAGATATTAACCAAAAATTGGCTTTTGCACTCAGAGTTTGTACCATTACCTAGTTGTAGCTGGGAAAGAAGGCAAGAAAAATACTGTGGCTATCTCTATTATAAGGTATTTAGCCATCACTATTATGTTCGTGTCTTAAGAAAGTAATTAGTCTCCAGAAGGTGATTAAAATTTGATAAATGACCATAGATTCTGGAAGATGTCTTTCAGCTGGTCTTTATCTCCTGCAGCTCAGACACTAAGCTGTCATCACATCAACCAAAGGTGAGGGATTTTTGTTTGCCACAATCATAAAACTTTCACTCAATATTAAGCTTTATCAGAACCAGAAACCTTGAATTCAGATTTTAATAACAGATGAAAATTTCAAATCTATGCCTAGTGCCCATCTGCTTCTGAAAGACAGTAAGATGATTCAAAGCTGGTAATCTAATCACAAAAGTCTATTCCTAGCCAATGAAAAAAACCTGGATAGAAGCTGTCAAAACAACCTCCTCAGCCACATCTTTTCTGCTGAATGGAAAACATACTTACAATCTGTCTGCATTCTGCTCCAAACCTTTGAGGAAAACAAGAGGTGCTGTTTATGGACTTTATCACTGCTTCTGTGGATGTTACATTCTGAAATAATTCCATTTATAGGCCTCATAGGTAACAGTACAACTTCACTAAGAATATAGTTCAGGGATAAGAGCTGTAAATGGAAGCTGCAAAACACACAAGTTAGATCCCCAGAAACACAGCATTTCTCTGGATGGCACTATCAGAAAAATGGCAGCTGCCCAGGTCTTCACTTTTGTGCTGCTTCTGCTTCATGAGGACAAGCAACAGAAATAGCAATTATCAGGATGTGGACATGTCCAGAACAGCAAGCATGCAAGCAAATCTACAAACTGAATTCAGGGCTAGATGCTTCTACAGAGTTTTTCTTTACTTCACAATGCATGATCATGTGAGGTGGCATTCTAAAGTCCTGAGAGTAACATTACTCCAGGTTTCAAAGGAAAAGTCCAAGACATCTCATGAAGGGAAGGCAGTGTCTTTGAAAAAAAGCCTCTAAGACATTCCACCTAATTCCCCAGATCAACAGATGTTTTTACTGCCAATGCTGTCACTTCACATTTCCCTTTTGAAAATGACAGGGGAGAACAGCCACAATGTGGTAACCCAGTGAGTGCAGGTGCCCATCCATAATTCAACTGGTTTTAATTCCTGCTCTGCTTGACTTCTAAGAAGCATTTCCCTACCCCTCCTAAGACTGTGCAGCAGCTTTAGGTGTGTAGGTCCAGTGTCTCCTGGGACAGGGACTCCACAAGAGATGCTTGTGGTATCCCTGCTGGATTACAGGAGAGTCAACCACTTCAGCAGCTGCACCTTTGGATACAGTTGCTGCTCCAACTGCCCTGAATTTTCCCCAAAGAAACAGTGTGGAATTGCAATGGCAGAGGGTGCCCTGGATCTCTGCTGGAACAGCATCTCCCAGCCAAGAAGTTCACAACGTAACTGGAGTAACTATAGGACACATGGCAGGTGGTATGGGCTGAGTTATCAAACATCCCTTACAGGGAAAATCTTCAGGACAGTTTGAGTTTCACTGTAGTCCTTGACAGCCTCTCCTCATAGACACATTTCTTTGGCTCCAGAAATCAGGATGGTGATCAGAGCACACTTAAGCCCTGGTAATGCACTGAGGGCACCAACACCAGCTGAACATGAACTCATTTCTCATTGATGTGCAGTCACTAAAGTGGGACTTTCTGGCTGCCTTTTCAGCCCTCCTGGAGGCAAGGGCAAGTCCTGATCCACTCTGAGCACATTGCAAGGACAGGAAATAACCTCAGAGAAATTAAAGAGGTAACATATCCTCATTCTTTCTCATAGGAATGCAGAAAGGAGAAGAAAGGATTAAATTATTCAAGTCTGAAGAGCAAGAAGTCAGCTCATGGTTGTTAACCTACCTGAAAATTCACAGGTGGTCTTAAATGGCAAAGAGACTCTCTCTTAAATGACAAAGAGACTTCAGAACTCACCCCATTGCTTAGCAAAAACTGCTTCTATTACAGAATTGAAAAGCTAAATATAAAAGGCAAAGAAAACAGAAGACACAGGCGCAACAAATAAATGTATAATAAATAAAAAGAGTGTAACAAATGAAAAGACCAAAACCAAGAATCTACTCATAATTAGCAATCTCTCTCTGAACTTCCAAAACATGTTACTATTAACTTACTTGTTAATTGTCTATGAAAACCACAACTCACAGCTTTCTTGCTAAAAAAGTTTCTGAAAACATATTTAAATATTAATAACAGAAAAAAGAACCATTTTTATAACAAAAATCTTGATTTATTAAAAGCTGGAACTGGTTAAAAATAAATCCTTGACATAAGGTTCTTGTTAGCTTTAAACTGTAAGCATAAAAATACCCTAGAATTATGTTTTGGTATGGCTGAAATGTACACTATATAACACATAAAAAGCGCCTTGACTTGCTGCTATTATTTTTAATTAGGCTCTGTAGCACGTATGGTTTTACCTTCCAACACCAGTTCAAATTGGGAGAAGGGAGCTCCAGACTCATGGGACTGGCAATTCCATGGCTCATGCCTTGGAGCACTAATGCATTTTACATTAGGTCTGAGCATCAGGAAATCCTGGCTGCTGGCGCCAAGCAGTTCCAGCCCATAATGACCCACATGTGAAAAGTCGGATTCGCCACTCAGCTGCCAGTATCTATTCTATCAAACAATTCACTCCTGCTCTGCTACAAATAAGACAGAACATTTGCAGCACTCCACGCTGTTTCCAATTAGACTGTGTGTCTGGACTGCAGATAAGTCCATGGAGCAATCCTATTGAAATTTCTGTCTTCTAGAAAACAGAATTCTAGTGAGAAATCCCAGTATTCCCAGAGGCCATCATCATTGGGCCAATCTGCAGTTTTTCTATTTTCATTCTTGAGGTGAGCCTTTAGAATGCCTTGAAACATGCAAGAAAATTCTACAAATACTTAATTTAACAAGGTATACACCAGATGTTAGCTGGAATACAATCAGATTAAAAAGCAGGTTACTATTGGAGCTCCCTGATGAGGGACTACAATTTGAGGCTGACTGATGTGCCTTCACTTTTAACAAGGACACTGAAGATGGTTTTGTTTCCCAGCTGAAAGCTCTCTGGCAAAACAAGAGTATCTTGACTGGGGCTTTCTCTAAGTTTACTGGAAACAAAGGAGTCTGCAAGCTCTACCCTACACACCTTTCCCCACACCTCCAGATGGGCTTGAAGACTGCTGGGAGCACCCTCCAATGTTCTGGTGAACAGAGAAATCCATCACCTCGTGGGTTGTGTGTCTATTCTGAAGTTAAAAATGGTGAGTCTCCCACTGAGACCCCAAGAGCAGCACAGAGCTCACATTTACCTCAGTTTCTCTCTCACCTGCAAGTTCTGCAACAAAGGTTGCACATTTGGAAATGGTCAGCATGGGCACCAGCAACCCCTTCCCAAACACAGACTCACACCACTCTGAACTTGATGCTCACTGAGTATAAATATTTACTTTTTTTATAGAAGACCCATCTCAAACGCTGCTTTTTTTTCCCCTGAGCATGTTATTTTAATCTGTCCTTAAAAATGCTACCACCACTCCAACCCTTGCTCAATGTTCTGCTTTCTGATGGATTACAAGCAGAATAAACCAACAAAAGTAACTGTCCACCACCTTTGATTAATTAAAAGAAGCCAAAGTAAAGGAGGAAAACCTTTTTCGCTTCAGCTGTACATATTGTGAATAACTTAGATTTTACAAAGTTGTTAGTGGTGAAAAGAACATTCTTCCTTTGGAAAAAAAACAGCTTCAGCCCCAGGGCTGGGCATATCCACATAGCTGGATCCTGTTGAAGTGAATGCTGTACCTTGACTGTCAAGTGTTTGAACCATTTCCTGCTCATGAGTCCACAGAATTAATGCTTTATAAAAGGCACTTCCTAAACTCTATGGCATCAGGATTCATGAAGATTCCATTCTGGAAATGAGTCTTTTCTATTTTGAACTCATGGGATAAGTTTACTCAGAAATTCAAATTGGAACAGCTTGCCAACATTGAGAACTTTTCACCAGAAGGGAAATTCAGAGAAAGATCTCCCAGAATATCAGCAAAAGCTGAACCCTTTTGCTCCTACAGCCCATTTTCAAAGTGCCCTCAGGAATCCAACTGAGAATACCTTGGGAACACTTAGGTTAATGGAAAAACACCAAAAACTCCAAACCTACAGCAGCTGAAAGACTTCTTTTAAATTTAACAATACTGGAAACAAACATCATCTGGGAAATCAGCATCTCAAGCCTCTCTTTAGATGTTTCCCAATGTCTGAAGAGTATTTGAGTGGTTGTCATACCAGGTGGTGTGTTCTGTGTTATTGTTATATTCTGTAGCTTTTGGAAAGCTGTAGATGTATTACAGCTTGTTAGGATGCTAACACAGACACGTGATTCAGATACCAGACTAGCCCTGCTTGTGCAGTGTAAATCATTCCTACTGCTATGGGGGCAAAAATTACTGAGCACTACAAATTAAGCCCTATAAAGAAACTTGAAGAGCCACTGCTGGATGATAAGAATTCTTTACCAGGAGCAACTTACTTGCCAGAGAAGGGGTGCTGCCCAACCAGGTCTCCATTCTGCAGCTGGTAATCCCCGAAGATATCTGGACTCACCGCTCCATCAGGGGCTATCAGCCCATCTAGAAAAACAAAATACAGTGACTTGTAAAGGAGCAGGATTGAGGGCAAGTGGGCAAAACCACCTGGCCTGGTTTCTTTTAATAATTCAATAGGAATTTAACTTACAATATTTCTGTGAGGAACAAAAATCAACAATACTGAAAAACAGCAACTTCAAATACAAAAAAACCCTTACTGGGGCTCCAAGAAGCTTCAGCCCACTGCCCTGAAAAATGCTGTACCTAAGAAATATTCTCTTAGATATTCTCTTAGCCCTTCTTCCTTAAGCCTATAAAAGTTATTTCAAGACTTTGGATTGTCTTATCCATCAAAGTAAGCCCAGAAAACAAGTAATGAAAAAGGTAAATCATTAATCTGGGCCATCAGCATAAAAATAAAAAATCAGCAAAGGTCTTAATTGTTCAGACTCTACACTGCACCACTGTATTTCTTCAAACTTTTTGAGAAAAACAAGAAAGTGACTTCAAACCTATTTCTTTTATCTCGCCCATCTTTTAATAACTCAGAGCTCTTTCCAACAAGGGCAGGCTTTTCAGATGATATCCTCTCAAGAACACAGGTTACAGACTTTTTTGTGCTTCCTTTACATTACAACACTGGCATATGAAGATTCAGACATCTGTGAAGCCACAAGTATTCCTTAAAGGCTTCACAGCCCCTGTTTGCTTTATGAGGAAAAGAAAATCAGGGGCTAACATCTTCCTTCTGTTACATCATTGTAAATCCAGAGAGTGTCTTTGAAGTAAAGTCACTGAACTGACCCCAGCTGAATGAGAGCTCAGCTTAACTCTTTGCTGCTCCCATTCACAAAACACATTTCTTTTTAATATTAAGGGCACAGTTCTTACTTGGTAATTAGTATTAGGCTGTAATCAGATAGAACAAGCTCTTTCATTAAAACAGACCCTACATCAGTTTGTCTCCATTACTGTATGAAAACGATTCCAGACCTGAAGTGCAGAAAGCATCCCCATAAAACCAGGGCAGAAACAGGTACATCCAGAGTGATACATTAAGAGTTTAAGAGAGGGAAGAAAGGGATTCCTAATGACTAGGAAGTTACAAATGCCATTCCACTTTAAAGAAAGAGAGATAAGATCCAGGGAGTCACAGGCCACTTAGCTTAACCTCTGTGGTTTCAGAACTACTAAAACTGCCTGTGCAGGAAGCAGTGGAAAGTTACTTACAGACACAAGGGCTTAGAGATGACGACTCTGGCATTCAAACAAATCTCCCCGTGCTTTATGAATTTACCTGATGTTTTTTGAAGATAATATAGTGACAAGTGATAAAAGGAATAGAATTGACACATCTAGATTTCTAAGAGACATTTGATGAGGTGCTACAGAGATTCATTTAGAAGATAATACCTCATGGGAAAGTGACTGAATGCAAGGCAGCAGATTGCAAATGAAAAATGCCAGCCATGATCAGACCACATTTTAGCAGCATCAGATTGCTGTACATGGCCATGTTCTAATTGCAGACATGTGTGTACAGTATGTGAAGGAGTATGACTTGACAAGCAAGTGATCTGGCAGGGATCAATATTCCTGTCTCTCAGCATGTTCAGCAGGACACAGGTGCCCTGTGACACCACACAAATAGAAAATGTCGAAAGAAGTGAAAGGAAAGTTGAAATGGCCTTTATTAATAAGACTTGTGCCAAATTTTTCTGTCTCACCTCCTGGTCTGTATGCTCCACTGAACTGAAATGAGGAGAACCATTATCACTTTTATACCTGCAGCACTTCAGATCAAAAGCAATCCATTTAAGTGACTATGCATTTTAAGTAGTCAGGCTAGGTTAAAACTTCTGTTCTTTGAGGGCAGAGAAATTTAAAAGTAACATCTGTCTTTGTATTAATAAAGCCAGCACTACATTTTAACTCTGAGGCTACTGCTAGCACTACTTAAAGTGTCTTCAATCAAGAGTGTTAACAGTCAAACCATAACACTCAGAGTTATGGCTCACATGAATTTATAGGAAAATGAAAGCACATGGATAGCATCAGCTGCAGAAAATGTGATTACACAGCTAAAGGACATCTGTTGTTATGTACATTTCAACATAAATTAGGTTATGTACTTTCAGAGCAAGGGAGACACTGAGCTCAGGAAGGTAACTTCAGAGATTCTACCACATTTTTCATGTAGATTTAAATTACTGTGCAAGACAGATCGGCCTGTCATGAAATAAAGAACCCATCTTGCCATCAGACAGCTCAAGAATGATTATGGTCAAGGTGGGACTTGTACTGAGCGTCAGCCATCAGTGTAGATCACTTCTAAAATTATCAAACAAAATACAAGTATTTGATTTCTGACTGCACAAAGATTTGTACTTTTGGTGGGTTTGGGTTTCTTTCACTAAGTAATGATCTATCCTTCAGAAACCCAAATCCCTGCTCCAGTTGGTACCTTAACCTGTAGCCTTTTCAATATTATGTCCCTTTTGAGATACCACATTTCAAAAGCTGAAGTCTAGGAAATTGCAGAAGCACACAATTATTGACACTTGTTGCAATGAATCTGAGAAGTGAATCTATCCTTTGAATAGAATCATTCTTTAAAAAGTGCTACCTTTAAAAACAAAAGCACATTTCAAACAGCTGCAAAACATATCACCAGAATTCTACCTTTCCTTCCCAGTCAAGTGTCAATTCCAACACAAAAAACCCAAAAGGGAAAAAAATATGATACTAAAGAAGCAAGTTGCTGTGGCAGAAGAAAAAGAAGCCTTATGTTCTGATATCCTTTGAGAACAGTATTTGAGATGCTACTGAGATCTTGCACAATTATTTTCTTGCAGCAACTATGAGTGAAGACGATGGAGTTTAGTGGTTTTGTTTTTCTAATTACTCTTCCTGCAAATTGATCCAGAGTCACAGAGCTTTGTGACTCATGCTCCATGGCAGAGGACTGGACACTTATGTGGAAAATGAAAAACATAGACTCAAACCCAGCAATTCTAAAAAAAAGCAAAAATCCACGCACTCAGTTATCCAGGAGTTTGAAGAGGATCTAAACCCGCAAGTTTGAGAGGGTAAGCCAACTCCTAGTTACAATAAGTTATGAAGACATTTATCCACTGGGCAAATTATTTCATTATTGTCTCCTGCAAAGTTTTTTTAAACCTTCCTCCTGAACAGCTGGCAACACTGGATTAGATAAATCAGCATTTACAGAAGAGATTCACACGCTTCCCTAAATCCCAGATATACAACAGCAAAAATTATACAGATAGATTAGTTTAAAGTCATGGAATGATGGCCTCTGCTAAGTAATCTACAAGTCTGCTGTAACTCAACTGAAGTCTTTTATCAATATCTGCAATAAAAATCCCATTACACAACTAACACAATAGGCAGAGCAAAATTCAGCATAAATCCCACAGATGTGAATGTAACAGGAATGAAAGAAGGTTTTTGTTTACAGAGAAAACAAACTATGGACACAAGAAACAGGTGGGAAGAACAAGGCTGGGCCACCTTTACTTGACTCCATTGTCATGGTCCATCAGATCTCTGAGACAGGTCTACTCATATTCCTGCAGACCTGTAACATTTCCTAAAATCATGCATACACAGTACTTAATCCCTCACTAACACCCCAATGCCTTAGGATTTTAGCTTTTATATTTTTCAAATCCTGTAGTGCTTTAGTGTGTAACCCCAAACTCCATATAAAGTGTTAGCTACTGTCTTTATATTTTGGTCAGACAAAACAATTCCTCTCTGGGCCTGAAACTCAAGGACATCCTACTGCCTCAGGCCCCGAAAAGTATCAACAAAAAGTGAATTGTGGGGCAGCAAAATGACTTCATTACCTGAAGCTGTAATTGAAGGATTAACCCCTGATACGTAAATAGACCAAACTTTTATCTGTCTAAAAAACTCGTGACCATTGCCCATCTTGGGTACATCCCCTCTTGGAGCCTTTTGACTGCCCAAGGTGTGTCTAATGAAGGCCTTTAATAAATACCCACTTTCACTCTCAATCTTGTCTAGGTAACCACTCCATGGCATCAACCCCAAGGAGAACAAGGCCATCCCTGGCTGGCATCAGTGCTGCTCCCAGTGCCACAAAACAGGAACCGTCCTGCTGGTTTGAGTCAGGCCCAGCTCAAGCTCCCACTGCAAATGCAGAGGTGGCACTCCCAGAGCTAGATACTGACAGGTGCTGCCTTACCTGCATTATAGAAGAGGTCAGGTCTCTCCAGAATATCCCCCTCGTGGATGTAGGGCTCGATGGGATCATCCCCATACAGGTACTGCTCGCTGTCGTCCATCTGCCGGCTCTCCACCATCTCCAGCCACTGCGAGTTGTGCCATCGGAACTTCTCCGTCTGGATTTTTTTAGCCCATTCCTCATCGTATTCCTGGTAAAAATCACCACACAGCGGTTTAGGGTAAGCTACAGACAAAGCTGGTGTAAAAGGAAATGGCAGGGGAATCCAACAGCAGCAAAAGATGCAAGTTCAGGGCCCAGTGATTTCAATGCTCTGCTCAGTTGCATGTTCTTTGAGCAAAGAAGGGATTTTGCAAGCACTGGGCATTATTCTGGTTTGTGATGCAGCAGTACAATCTTCCCTTCACGGTTTGGAACTTTACACCATCCAGAAAAAACTCCTGCTTTGAACAGAACAGTTCCATCAGCAGTCTCCTCACTTGATTTAATTAAAAAGACCAAATTACTGCCAATCTTCAGGGGATTTTTAGTAATTAATTATTAACACCAGCCAAATACCCTGCATATCTTCATTAGATGAGCATTTCCTAGGACAACTAGTTACTAAAAAAATCTATTAAAACCAATAAATTTCTTTTCTTTCATGAGCTCCAGCAAGAGTTTAATTTTCAACTTCATGTAAAATTTTATGTATAATGTTGAACAACCACAAAAATAGCAGGCAAGTAAACTTTGAGGGGAACTTCTCCAGAAAGCTGAGTAAAACAGGATTAGGTTCCAGTCATTATGGAAAAACATGCAGGCATGAAATTTCAATCCGGATTACAGCTTAATTCACTCAAGTGATGTGATATTCACGTAAAGGAACACCAGCACGAAGTGACACAGCCTATGGTCACTGCAATCAGCTGTTCAGAGAAGGATTTTTAAACAGAGCAGATTTTGGGGGCTGATGATTTCCTCAGAGGGAGCACCAAGCTATGGATAACATTCAGTTCCTCAGTCCTGCTGAGAAGATAGGGTCCAGCTACCTCTAAGAAGCTCATCAACACATGAAATCTGCAGATGGTATCAATTTGGGAATAGTCACAAATAATGCACCACCATTTGTGCCTTTTTAAGCCGAAGTATTGTGAGCAAGAGTAACATCCTTAACTAGAATGTTTCTTCTTATGGGAAGAAATATGAAACACATCTCACTCCACTGTCTTCTAACCTAACTACAAAGGAGAGAAAAGTTGAAAACAATTTCTTAACTCTTGTGGTGGTTAACACATGATCTAGACAGACATTCCTCAGAGATCTAAGCTGGAGTAGTTTAAGGCTTTAAAAATATGTTTTACTCAACCCTGGACAGGAAGACAACACACAATTAGTGACAATGCCTTGGTTGTGGAAGTGGGAATTTCTGCTCCTGCTAGACATGCCAAAGTAGATCTGTCTACAGACATGAAATGGCAGAGAAGGCAGAACCAGCTGTTTAGTAGCTCAGGGTAAACTTATGAAAGCCCTATAGTCTGAACTAGAGGTTTTAAACTGACTTAATATTCAACCAGCCCTGTCTTCATTGCTATCATGTGTCCCACAGGTAACACTCTCTACCCTGTGCCTTTTCCACCATTTGGCTGGTGGATAACACTAAAGCCAGCTGACCCTGCCAGTCTGGCAAAGGCCTCTCTGACATTGCCAAGTATCTAGAACATCCAAGATTTCATTATTCTCAATTTCTCCAATTCAACCTCTAATCAACACTAATTCCTAGACCTTGCTAACCTCACCATAATGGCACTCCTGTTCAGTGATCCTGTCCAAAACCTGGTGTCCTGCACAACTTCCACACGCTGAGCAGGTATCACCTGTGGGATCTATAGATATTCTCAGTGCCTAGGGAAGCAAAATGCTACTTTCTGTCTGTCAGTATTACTGCAGCCTTAGGGAGAACACACACTGTCTGGAAAAGAACACCTCAGGCTATTCCTTGATTTTTCCCCCCCCCACATTTCCACCCCTGATTAAAAAGAAAAACTAGAAGTAACAGTAAAAACTTGGAAAAAGCAAGCTCATCACTGAGATTTATAAAATGACCCATAAAAAAAGACAAGGCATGATTTTCAATGATGACATCTGACCAGCACCTTGGAAACAGCTCCTTTAGTGCATCTGCCAGAGCTAAACCCTGGGCTGGCTATTATGTCAGCCTCCAGCAGTTGTGAATTACTTACAAGCTTTAGAGAAACATCTTGTAACTGCCAGAAATCATACTGCAGGCTCAAGAACACTATTCCCAGAAGTCATGATTGCAGACAAGGGGAGGAAAATAAACAAATGTAACAAACAGCAAATGACATTAACCTCTGTGAAAGCTGAATCCCTTTTACATTATCCCGTTTACTTTCCAAAGTTCTCAAAAGCCAAAAGGCCATCAGCTAAATCACCTCATTCACATTTACCATCAATGCACTTCAAATATTCCCAAAAATTCCAACCCCAAATGTATCCCACTTCCTGACAGAGTTCCATTCACACCACTGTCTGAACATGCTGAATGTCTGTCAGAAATAGACATCAACTCCTTATATCCTCCTGCAAAAATCAGTTAACATTTCTCAGATTCTAACTGATTTTTCCTTCAGATGATGACAGCAGGGCAGAATATTCCTATATATTCCACATTTCCCACCTTATTCTTAGAGGTTTAAGGCTCACAGGTATTTTTCCTCAACCATTCATATAAATTTTGGAAAACGGTATTAGCAATTGAACAGCACATTACTTAAAAAGCACAATTTATCCATTCAAGTACTTTTGGCAACTTGGTTCTTGTTCATTCCCAGTGAAAAAAAACAAGGTACAAAGTGAAGTTCCCAGTTGTTCATTCCCAGGGAAAAAAAGCAAAGGTTACAAAGAAGTGACTGCACCAGAACTAGATCAATGATCAGTTCTGTCAGGAGTCTCATTCTGGCAGCAATCACAGAAATGGAAGATTTGCAATAATCTAGAATGATTTACATAATCTCGGCACAAAAAAAGGTCATTTAAGTAGTGCTAGATCAGGAATATGCCTGTAGATTTTCCATGGAAATATGCAGAACCGCCACTGGGTAAATGATTAATGGAATAACATCAGAATGGAAGAAAAGCTGTAAATGCAGGACTACAGCCAAAAGGCACAAAGAAACAAATTAAAGACACTTAGAGCAAAACAATTCCCTAAAACACTGCAAGTCTTCCAGTAATTATATTTTTAACTATTAAAACCTTTTTTATTATTACTTTGTGGTTTGTTTTTTTTTTTGCTTTGTTTTGGTTGGGTTTTGGATTTTAAACACATGAAGCACTCTTTCTTTACAAGGGAATTTCTGCAAACATGAAACCAGAAGACTAAAAATTATGGAGATACAGCTATAGGTTTGAGCCCTCCAGTCCTTTTAAATGTTAGGCTACTGGAAAAGCACTGCAAGGGAGAATGAGAAGGTGAACAGAATGTGCCTATTTTCCAACACCACCCCCCTCAAACACTGCAGTCATGGTCAGAAACTTGAAAGGAGGAATTCTGAAAGCTGATTTTATTCTCTTTGGAGCTCCCTGACATCACTGTTTTTAACATTCGGTTTCCATAAATCCTCAAGTGTCATAGAAGATGTATGGCCCGACTCTGGGAGGAATGTGCCATCCTTTTTGAAGTTCTACTTCCAGCTTTGTTTACTACTGAACCATTGAAATATTATGAAGCGTTAACTGGCCCATTATCAGAGCGTGTCTGTTCCCTATCAGGGTCCCCTTTGTCACTGGCTTCCGTCACACCTTGTATCTGATTAACACACTATAGGATAACACAGAGCTACACAGATCTGCTTTGTGTTCTCTCACAGCTGATGAAAAACAGATTTTCCTTTTCACTTTAATGTGGTTGCCCTTTAATTGGGTCTGTAATAGGGTTCATTTGATGTGATTCCTCATACTGAACTGAAACTGCTATACAATAAGTACAATGCTCATTATGTTCAAGGCTCTACTTAGTGATTTGTTACATTCTTCATTAAAAACCTACTGTTTACATGAAAGATTAAATTAACTGTTTATTAAGAAAGAAAAGATTTATCTTGTCTAGCTATCCTCAAGTCAGGCATGTGATTTTAACTCTGTGCCTCTATAAACCAAGAAGAGAAACAGATGTTAGGGATCACCTTCAGCAGGTGTCTACCACACCTACCTTGGGGTAAGTACCACTGCAGGGCAACTCCTCCACAGGCCAGGAAAAAGAAATCCTTCCACCACTTACACCTCTGCAACCTGGAGTCACTACTTCACAATCAGCTTCATTACTATAAATGTATTCTGACAGGAAGCTCACAGAAATCTGAGAGCTGAAGCTAATGGCAAGGCAAGGAAAAGAGTAACCATTGATGCCCTCTAAATTTAGGTGCCTCCATGAAATGTAGGGCACCCTCAAAGTTCCTATATTGGCAGTAGCAGAGTAGACAAACTTTTTTTCCCTCCCTTTTGGAGAAATGTAAGCTATCTCACTGGCAACCTGCTATGTAAGTAACAGATCAGTGGTTTGGCTCATCTCCCTAGTCCTACAAACCCAGAGAGCAGGGACCAGTGCTGGAAGGGAATCTGTCCAAGGCAGGTTTTATGTGAAGACAAAAACAATCAGGACACTCTTGCCCTATCTAAAGCTGCCTGTGGTTACTCTGCTGCAACCATCACCAAAGCAGACTGCTGGCAAATGGAACATTGAACAGAAGAAACTTCAGCAGCTCAGCTGCAGCCCCAGCCCCTTGCTGCCCTTCTGCCCACCCCCGTTTTCATGTTTGCTACAGCGTGACAGGGCAACAAGAAAGGTACACACAGAAAGGGGGTCCTGTCAAGTGAAGGAAGAACCTTTTTTCCTGGAGTGACTACAGCACTCTTCATGGGAAGAGGACACCAAGCTGGAGTCAAAGGTTATCTATTTTCAGAGCATGCTGCCTATTCAAATGAAGTCCACACCAAATCCCTGAGGTCTGCTCTTCCTTGACTCTAAGAGAGCTGGCCAACATCTCAAACAGCTGGCCCCAGATCCCAGAGCACAGAGGGTTCACAGCACATTCCTGCTTCTTAGGTGAAATTCCAGCATTCCCAATATGGAGGATTTCTATCAGGGAACTTAGCTAACACAGAAAGATGCAAGCTGTTCATTAACAATGAATTCCATAAAAGGCAAACATTATTTGCCATTCATTACAAATACCTAGGGCAAAGAACAAGAGCTGGAAAAACACCTTAGGCATGAGGCCCTTCCTAAATCCCATGGACAATGCTGTAACTATCTAAAAGATGTTTAACTCCTGCAGGAAATACTGTGATCTACTCTTGATCATAAAAGATGGTACAGCAGGTCTGGATTTGAAGCTGCAAAGGCACTGAAGAAGAAAATCAGGGCAAAGGGGGAGGGTCAGACTACAGACTCCTAGGATCTGATGATGGTTAATTAAATACCCTTTGAATAAATTAAGAAAATAGTTTGACTGCAATAAAAATGAGCTAGGAGCAGATAAAGAATAAGAAACCTGAGATATTAGTAGTCCACTTGGCTCTTGATAATGTTGCCTAAGGTGAACAGAATAAAATCATCTCAAGTAAGCTGACATCTCTTTCCACAAGCTTGGAGCTGCTGTTGTCCAGGCTTCTGAAGCAGGGGAAAAGGGAAATTCATTTTCTTGAGACTCCTATACCAGCTGCTGATTCCAGGCTTTCAGCTAAGCCCTGAGAGCTGCCCCACTTTAGGGGTACCAGCACACAGAACTGGCTGCTTGCTGCCAAAGCTCAGCAAATGCCTGAGTCCAAAGCATTCCTAAATCATCAACTCAGACTTTTTTTGACAAAAGGGGTATCTTGCTTCTCCCAGTGCAAAGCTGAGACTGCCCAGTATATACTGTGCTAAAGCAGCACATCTGTTTCAGTTCATCAGTGGCAGAGTCCAGCCAAGCTATATTACACAAATCATCACTAGTGTAACATTTCCATAATTTCTGTGACAATTACTTTACTACAGAAAGCATTTTTCCCCTAAGGCTTATAAGCCATGTGATTTTCTCCAGTGCTATTTCAATCACAGTATATACAGCTCATTGATGAGTGAAAGAAGCATTTGTCTCCTCGAGTAGAAATTATTTTCAAATCTACTCCCCAACACTTATTTTCTGATTTCTATCAGAGGACCTACTCCTGTCAGCATGTGTGCAACAAGAAGACTGAAGAGTGAAGGTTTGCTTGCTGTGGATTTAGCACAGATAAGAAGTTCCACCACTCTTAGAGACTGTTCAGACACCTCAGCAGGCACTGCTGGTGTAAAACTGCCCCACAACCAAACACCTCTGTGTTTACAGCCTGCTTTAACATTCCATTCACACCTATCAAGATCTGAACTTCTGATAACTTATTCTTTTTACATTTCCTAATCACTACTATTTAGAATATGTTGCCTTTTTTGCTTCTTATTTTTTTGTAGTGAGAAACACAAGTGCAACCAGATTTCAACATGATTGAGAAAGCAATCAATTAATTAGTGGTTCTCTTTGTCTTCCAGAAAAGAGAGCACACTTAGGGCCATGGTGTTTATGCAACTTGTAACCCCAACACCCAGATAATAAAGCCAGAAAGACCTTCTTGGAAAAGAAACTCTCCTAAGTCACCAGCTAATACCATTCTAAGTGTGGCATTGCTCCATAAGCAAAGAAAAATATCATTTACCACCATGCAAGCTGCTCTCAGTATGGGCTTGGTGTCTCCTCCTCCACCCCCAATAACCACAGTACTACATCATTTCTTCCCTTTATTCTTCCTCAAGGCCCTCAAAGTCCTGTCCAGTGCTTTTTGCAAGTCAAGAAGCCTTTCCCATCCATTACCTTAGCACTCCTCCCTGACTCATGGTGAGCATAAAGATTTCATGTTCTTAAGAAGGGAAAAAAGCCAAGTACATTTTACTCAGATGGTAATATTGAATATGAAGCTGTATTTTTGTATGTTTATTCTTCTAGGTTCTCTAAATTTTGCTTAATAATATTACTAGCAATTTTTCACTAACTAGATATTACAACACACCTCACTGTAAAGCTTCCCCATCTGAACAAATCAACACGTGAGTCACTTGGAAATTGCACTGGCCCCAAGGTAAAACAAGTGTTGGATGCGCTCAGATTGTCCAGCCTCAGCCAGAAGGCAAAAAAAATCCTTCCACTGTTTCCATTGGAGATATCCCTAGAAATTGCTGATTGTGTTAAGCTGAACATGATGCCCATCATAAATAAGCACTAAGTGCAAATTCATTTGAGTTTAAATCTAGTCCTTAATGAATATCAACAGCAACTCTGCCAGTGGAGCAAATTTTAATTCCATACCTTCCTGAAGAAAAGATAGAGCCACATAAAAAGAATTCCAGTTCAGAAAATGTTATGTCATTTTACTGGTTTAAGGAGACTATTAAATTAGAAGACATTGTTAATGAGTATGAAACAAGAAGGTAAACTAGACTATATATAGTATTTTGCAGTGTAAGTTAGGCCTTATGCTATATTAAACTTTTCAGAGAACAGGCTGCAATACACGTAACTCAACTGCGAAAGGAACAATTGCAGATGACTGAAAAAGCAACAGGGTAGACAAAGGTACTGCTGCTCTTGACTCAGTTAAATTGTCTTTTGCTATACAATTACATGACAGTTACTCTATACCCAAAAGGATGTACAGTCACTGCAATCCCCAACAGCACCTGATAGTTTAACAATCTTTCTTTTTTCTAATTAAGCAGTGTAATACAACTGTCCCAAAAGTTTACTGTGATCCATGGACAGCTGGATAAACTAAGTTACATAGGAAACCTATCCAAAAGGTGAAGACAATATTAGAGTGACTGTTCCCCCAGCAGGGAACAGCCAGCATCAGGATCGCTGCCACGTTTTCTTTTTGAAACAAGTATTGGCATCAGGCAATGCAGAGAAGCTGAATAAACCTGCTGGGTAACAAGAGCCATTTGTTTGGAGAACTAAGAAATAATGAAAGCTTGGCACACTTACGTAATGTGGTTAATTTATTAAAGTCTAAAAGCACTTTTAAAAAGTGCAAAGTTAACTTGAATGAATTTTCAAAGTACATACACACTTTTATGATGCACAGCCTAATGATTGTCATTGTGCCCTGAGAATTCATCTTTTATCCTTATGATTAGAAAGTTGCACAAGAAAAATACTTTCAATTTGCAGTATATGTAGTTATTTTAGAATTCCCTTGAGTAAAGGGGCTCTGGAAGGATAAAGAAAGTCAGACCTACCGCTATGATATCCAGAGTGTTGTCACAAACCTTGCGGATCTCAGCATTTTTATCGTGCATCAGGTCTATAAGGTATGCTGGGGCTTCTGCAAAGCTGCTCTTAAGGAAAAAAACTTTTGTTTTCCCCCTCACAACCCTGGGTTCTTCAAACTGCAACTTTCACTAAGAAGCAGAGGCAGGAATTTTTCATCTCATGTAGCAAGAAAGCATTTTACAAATGCTTGTGCTTTATCATTCCAGAATTAGCAAGAGATGTTACTTATTTTTAATTTTTTAAAGCTAGCAACCTAGGAGTCCAAACAGGACACAGAGAACAAGCTTTTCAGATATTCCTCAGAGATTAAAGGCAAAAAGAACATGAAGAAGTATTCTTTGTATTGTTAGCAACGTAATCACTAAATTGCTATCTCTCCCAGGGCTCATTCAACCCATTCTAAATGCTTCAATAAAATATAACATTCAGTTAAGGACCACAAAATTTCAGACCATGCAACATATTTGTATAATGCTGCAATGCAAAACGTTTCTCTATGCTCTACATATGTTCTTCTACAAACTGTGAATTTCATTATGATTTGCAAAACCAATTCAGACAGTAAATCAGACTGGGTAACAACTAATGAGTCAGGTGGTCCAGCAAACCCCCTCCTACTCCCCTCCCTGCTTCAAAGCAAACTAAGTTTTAATCTTTCCTATTAATCTTACAGTCCCTTTACATGCTTAGGCTGCTTGGGCTTTTTCTTCAGCTGAAATAAACATTTACAAAGAAACCTCTGAGATCATGAGGTTACTGCAAGAGAAATAGTAGTCAAACGTCAGCAATGGCAAATTAAGTGCTGCAATCCTAGATGTTTCATCTCCAAAAAGATACGTGTTTCTTTGATGATGACATCTCTGGTGGCTTGGTGGAACACCATCTGATAAAATACATAGATGATCTGGCAGACAAACTCATCATCTTCCTGCTGAGCTGCAAGGAGAAAAAAAAATCCACCATGATTTCAAATCTCACAGATAGAAGCTTTTGATGGTTAAGGAGTTGTGAAGGTGTGGGAAAACCCAAATCTATCAGACCACTACCCAGAATCTATCACTAACAGAGTAACTGCTCCTCCTTCCTCAGACCAACACCAACCCCTGCCTTGCAAGGAAACAGCAATGTCAATTACAGCTCCTGCTGTACACGAGTTAAGCCAAACATGGCCAATTTACCATTCAGAAGCTCAATGAGAGCAGGGATGATTCCAGATTTAGCCAGCAGAGCAGCACAAGAGTCATCCATGGAAACTGTCCCAATCATGATCACCACTTCCAAAACGAGGTCATCCTCAGCAGAACCTGCTAAGGCAGAAGGCAGAAGAAGGAAGAATTACCTCTCCCAGGAATTCTTCATCTACTAGAAGTTGTGTATTTATCTGCAGACACGATTCTATTCTTCAATGTTATGTTTTCCTAAACAACCACAAATTGTAAAGGTACATAGACTCTCCTCTGAGCACTCTAAATATTCTTCAAGCAACTCTGCTTTGGAAGCCCAACCCAACATTGTACAGACCTGGTTTTAGCTTATCCTTGAGATATGGAACCAGTTTGTATTCCTTCAGCACAAGTTCCCAGTCCAGCTCTGGTAAGGTCAAATTTGCAAGTGTTCCCAGGCATTCAATCACAAATTCTTCTTCTTCATCATTTGATACTTGAGCTGCTAAATCACCAACATATTCCTGAAGAAAGTATAGCAACAACCATTACAAATAAGTAATCTGAGTTTCTGAAGAACTCACATCTCAGCCAAACTAAAGCTAGTTCTCAAAAGAAAACTAAAGAGACTTTGCTCCTGAACTAAGAACTAACAAGGCAGTTGCAAGTCCAGTGGATGAATAATCCAAGAAAACATTTGAGCACTCTTCCTCTCCATCCTTTCACTTTCAAGGGATGTGGATCATTTGTTCCAACGTTCCAAAGTAGTTACTACAACACAGAATTTAAAATGCTCTTAGAAAAAAAGGAAAAGAAGATAGAGAATACCATCCTGCATTAGTGGCAGTAATGGAGTTCTTTACCTAAAGATTTTAATAAATAACTACAAGATTTTCTGAGGGCATAAACAGGGGAAAAATGGCTTCTATTTACGCATTTCATATTGCTTTAAGACAATTTGATATTTGATCCACATTTTAAGAGTATGTTTAAAATCTCCATGATTAGAATGTTATGTTTTCCTCCTTTCTTTTGAAAGAGTGGCTTGACAGGATCAGTATTTAAATACTAAGCATTAAAATACCTACAAATACAAGACACTTGGCAAAATGGGGAAAAAAAAAAGGACCAGATTTTTCCCTCTAGGTCCAAAAGCAGAAATTTAGGATAACTTAATTGTTATGATGTTCACCCCAGCAGCCTGGGCTTTTTTGTTTGTTTGCTTGGGTTTGGGTGTTTGTTTTGAAACTTACTGGATAAGGCTTAAGATCTGTTTTCCCCAGAGAGGGGGATCCAAACTCCGATCTACCAGCTGAGATAGCCTTATAAAACAACACATAAATCACCCCAGGACAGACAAGGAAACTTAAGTTGGACACCCTGCAAAACAAACCATGGCAGCTCTCCAGAGCCAGTCTTTTCCACAAGGACAAAAAAACAGAGATCACAGAGATTAGGTAAGACCTAATACTTACAATAAACTGGCTTTTAGTTGGCCCATCATGTTGTGAAATATTTCTGATCATCTTCATTAACAACGGGTCCTTAAACTTCAAAGCCCGCTTCATGAGCATTTTCAAACCATTTCCTGAAAAGAAACAAACACTTAGAAAATCCTCCAAATTTAAAAAAAAAAAAAAGAGGAAAGTACTAGCTGATCAAAAATCAACATGCACTCAAAAAAACGCTTGAAGCTTCTAAAGTTTAGAATGAAAAAATGCATAGCAGTCCGTCCAGGCACAGAGACTTCTCTCCCCATTCCATGGAATAAATACATGGTTATGGTTTTAAAAGTTTACTTACCAAAGATTAATGCATGGGAACAGATCTGAGTCCTTAACTGCACAGAGCAAATCCCATTGTTACCATTATGCTTCCAAAAGATCACACTGCCTACCTAAAAGGTGTTACTAGCTTGAGTTTCACCTTTAATATAAAACTGGATCTCCCTACTCCCCCTTCTACAGAGCTATGCACAGAATTTTAGAGTAGAATTTCAGACCACAGTATCTCTTGATTGCAATTGTTCCCTTTGAAGGCCAGTAATTGACTGCAGCAGTTCCTAGGGAAAACGTTGAGCACAAGTGAAAGTTGGAGCATTATTAAGTTTATATTACTCAATTACTGAGTAATATTGTTTCATTTAAAACTGCTAATATGAAAATAATGAAACTTTAAAAGCAATCCAGAGCTACTGCAAGAAATGCAGAACTATCTAGATCATGAATTAAAATATTAGAACCCAAAAGAAGCTCAATTATAATTAAAAAATTAATGGAAAGATGCAACTGAAAGACATCACTGATATTCATTTCATACTGACAGGTGAAACACCAATCAGCCAAAGATGGATTTTAGGCAGAATAAAATCCTGATGTCTCCATACAGCCACAGTTTCCCATAGCAATGTCACCAGCCTGTTTTGCAGAACTGTGTACTTGCACAAGAGATGTGGGCATCTCCCTCAAGTGTCACTCCTGCCACCAAGAGCAAGTATGAGGAGGATGTGGCCATTTGCTTGCAATCACATTACCCAAACACATGCATTGTATTTTTAAAAAACACATCCATAAATAACTCAATTACACATAATTTACATCTGTAAGTATAATAGAAGAAAATATACCAAGTGTTGTCATGTCCAAACCCCTACCAAAACCTCAGCCCAGTTACCTTCACAGATAAGCTGCACATTTCTTTTGTTGGCAGCAAGGTTAATACAGAAAGAAATAAGTTCCAGGTCAACTCGCTCATCAGGACATTCAAAAAGCATCTTCATTAACTGCCAAGAAACACAAACACATTTGGATCATTCATCTTTCCAAAGCATTAGAAAAGCAATGTTATGATATCAACTATAGTACCTTTTAAAAAAATTAGTGTTCAGCATTTCTACAGGAACAGTGAAAGTTATAAAGGTCAGGGGTATGCCATGTATAGTTCCATTATTTAGGGATAACAATCCTTATAAAGCCAAAAATGGCAATCACTCATCACCTTAAATTAACTTGGCTTAGTTACATTTTATTGCTACCACTGAAATTTTTGTTTTACTGCTTTTTAGTATTTATGAATGGATAAAGTTGTTTTGAAAGCCTAAGTGAATTTAATACAGAGAAAAAAACCCCCACAACTCAATTCCACAGAAAGTCAGATTAATACCTATTCACTTAATTGAATTATTACTCTAAAGAGATACTTGATGCAATATAGTTCTACCATTATTTTGCTGTTACTCCAATGATAATTTAGCTGTCTCTGCAGCACTGTTCTTTATCTTTGCAGTTTCCAGCTAGAGCTGAACAGTGCCACATCCCACAGACTCCTCAGCTGTAATCCCATTCTTCTGGTAACATTCATGTAAGTAGACAATCACCTATAATCCTGTACAAACAGCAAATGTCAGTGAATCCCCAGGTGATTCCCAAGGCTCCTAACCTATGGATTGCCATCATTTTACACACCTGCATTGTCCATTACATCACAGGCTGGCTATCCTGGCTCATTTGGTTCAACAGGAACAGGCTTTGAAATGGCATTTGGAATATATGAACACGACTAAAACAAATCCATTTCTTTTCTCTCTGGTTCCAATCCTGGCAGACAAGCCCTGCACAACTTCAGGGTGGGGGACATCAACCTGTTTACTTCTAAAACCCACTTAGTTCATAAGACATGTTTAGATTATAATGCAAACCAGTGTGATGACAAGACTGAGATTACTGGAAGAGGAAACAACTAAGCCTAAAGATAAGCAGGACATAAGGTACAAAAACTGTAGCTCAGAAAGGGGCAGGAGGACAAGAAAGGAACAAATAACCATTAAATTTAATGAGTAACTAATCATTAAATATTTGTGTGCTTGCCCCCTGGTGGAAAGACAAGTTTGTAATGCATTAAAAGCTAGAGAAAGCAGGTGAAGATCCATTTAAAGAAGAGAAAATAAAAAGAAACAATAGGATTGCAGGAATTCCCTCCAAAGTATTTTACTCCAGCCATTCTGTAGGTTTACCTATTATCAGATATCAGGCTGTCATTCCAGAGGGACCCAAAAACCCCTCAAAATAAAAACTACATTACAACACAGCTATTTATGTCTTTCCTGAGACTTTCATGTACTTGTTTAAAAGCTATCATTGATTTCTTCCTCCTTTTCTTAAAAAGGTAGAATCAGATTTCTCTAGGTTGTTTTAAGAACTTATAAAATCCCTGGTTTATTAAAGCCTTAAGCCTGAGAGTCACGTAAGAGGGAATTAACAGAGAAGAAAATTGCCATTTAACAAGTAGAACATGAGCATTCAAAAATCACCCCCTGCAACTCTTCTGTTACAAAACCTTTAAAAACAGATTTTTAAAACCCTTCAAATAATTTGAAGGGAAACATTCTCATTACTTACACAATACAAAATCCGTGGAAATTAAATGTTTAACAAGACGGGATTACACTGTTAATTACTGAACTACTTCTCTATAAAAAGAAAAAATATATCCAGTTTCAATTAAAGCCGTTCAAATTTTAAAATAATAGTTTCATATGAGTTCCATGTTTCCCATTATGTCTTCATTTAATTTGATTGCTTCTTGTGCCACTTCAAAAGGAAGAGTAATTGCTGCCAAATAGGAAATATTAAAATTAAATTTGTTCTGCTTTTACTATGTCCATTGTCATCTTTTACTGATTTAACAGGAAGGCAGTAAAAAGACTGCAGCATGTGCAATGAAGAGGCAGTAGTGTTCAATCAGACAAGTCCCATATTGAGTATCAGATACCACAGACCAGCACTGAAATCACTGTGTCTAGACTCTCTGGCACCTGCCTTCACTTATTTACCAGTGACCAGAGGCCAACCCCCACAGCTCTGTGTTCACATACACCTCTGTCCAACCCCCTCCCCGAGCCCAGCTCCAACATCTTTGAATGATTATGCCAGAACTGCATGCCTCAGGAATCTCTCCTGAGCGGCTACTCCCCAACTCTGCTGTTTGAAGTGATGCTCTGGTTTCTGAACTTCAGCAGATAATGGCGGACAGGAGCAAAGGGGGCTGTCAAGAGAGGACGTTTACCAGCATTAAGCTGAAAAGAAGCTTAGAGATCAAAGAGGGGCCAAACAGGACAAGCGTGGTGGAAAACATGTGGGCAGCTTTGGAGAACCTTGCACACCGCTCTGCGGTAAAATATTAAATATCACCATGACATCACTGCCTAACCATGCCCTTTGATTGGCCAGGTTATTACCAATAAAGGCTTTTATAAGCATCTGGATGGCATTTGCACCTATTTAAACAAAACACGCATTGCTGAGGTCTAAACAAGAATGAACTGTTAATACTCACTTTTAACTGTTACTAGAGTAGCACCCACTAACTCCTGCAATCCACAAGGATGTTTACCCAGGACAGCACGCGCTTCACACAGCCACAATCACCACAGGGCTGCTGCTTCCAAGCACTTTCTACAACTGCTGAACATTAATTATTATTTGCCAGTCAGATGAACACCTTTCCTCAAAGAGACAAACCCAGGCAAGGGCGTATACCACTACTGAAAAGAGATTTGGGGTTTCCTGGGTAGAATTAGATAGCAGTGAGTCCTTTTAAATCAGTAATTTTCTTTTTCTGACGACTTACCCACTTCCTAATGCTCTTTGCTACCTGTCTTCCTTGATAACCATCCTAATTTTGAACACTCATTAGTAAAATTTAAGCTCTAGTTGCTCAGCTTCTTTTTGAACAGTGTGCAGATGTGACCTGTGAAGCATCAACAGCCATAGTTACACTTTCCAACGTTGTTGTTTACTTCACGCAAGCCCAGTAAAGGCAGCAGAATTGTTTGCTGTCTTTGGACACAGTTCTGTAAGCACTGGGAGTCCAGGAGTCATACCAAGATTCCCTGAAAGCACAGCACAAGCAAGTCCTGAGACACTAGTGCAGGAATTTGAGTTTGGCTGGTAACTGCTAGAGCAAAGCAGGTCCCTTATATCTCACAAATGCCTTAAAAAGTAATTGCTTCTTGTGGTAGAAAAGACAGCAGGATGTTTACAAGAGCACTTTGTAACATATATTAATTGTTCCTACCAGCCCTCCCCTCTCTATTATCCAAAATTATCTTGCACACGGAAAAACTTATGGCAAAAATCAGAACACCGATTTTGCCATAAGATTATGATCAGAAACATTCTGGTAACTTTCCATGACAGCTTTCCATTCTGGAAGTATTTGATGCTAAAAACCCGTTTGGGAGGAAAGAAGATACCATGGTACAAGTCTGAAAAAGCTACCAGAGAGTTTTTACACTTAGGCAACACAGGCTTTCTCAACTCCAGCCTCACCAGGGCTGAGAAAAAGGACAGTATGAGAGAACTTGGTACTTGAGAAAAACAAAAAATCCCAAACCAACAAGAAACAACAAAACACATGCACACAAAAAATCAAAGAGATCCACAAAACCCCAAATCCCATGATACTGTGTCTGCTTGAGTCAATGAGTTAAGAAACAAAATGCAGCCTGAAAGACCAGTGAAGAGCCTTCCAGAGCCATCAAGTCTCCCTTGCTGTACATGCCTGCAGTTGGAAAAGGAATTGACATGGAGGAACGTAACCCTCCCTGGCTGCTTTCCAGTTCATATCCTGCAATACTGGAGACATTGACATTTTGATACCCAATGGGATCAGGCAAGAATGCCTTCTAAAACTGTAAAGGAAATACTTTCCACTACATTCCCTAAGGAGTTGCTCTGCACAAGCTTTAATCTCTCTCAAGCACTCCCGATGTCCTGTAGGCATCCAGCGGGTCACCTGTAATTTCAGCAGTTCATTGGTGTCAGCAGCAGTGACAGAGATCGGTCACCTCTGCTTTTGCTGGGGACTGTGAAAACCCAAAGAACAGTCCCTGCCCGAGGAGGAGGTGCCTCACTGGCAAGCAGCACCGTGGCTGTTCCCCTTGTCACCTGCGGGTGTCAGTGCGAGCTCTGCCATGACTGAGGGGACGAGGGAAGATGGATTTATCAGCTCCTCACATACCTGAGGGATACAGTCTGTGTATGCAAACATCGATTTAAAGCAATCGTCCATGCTGATGTGATACAGAATGCAAATTGCTACTTTTTTGTTGTTCTCGTTTCCTAGAAGGAGAAAAAAAGTAGTATTAGGAGAATTTTTAGCTGTTGTCAAAAGAGGAAAATGAAAAGCAGAACAATCCTAGCTAAGAGAGGGAAAATTTAAATCAGAAATGGCACATTAATGAAAGGGTCTTGGCCTAGCCTAGCCAAACGAACCACATATTAGTGCAAAGAGGGAACCAGGGCAATTGTAAATATCCTTCCTCTTCCCAGCACCTCAAAACACTTCCTTAATCCCACTTTGCAAAGAATATATTTTGTGAAAGGAATGCTTAATAATGACTGGCCATCCAGAAAAAGGCTTGATCATTTGCCAGTTAGAAAACTAAGATTTAGCTGTGGATATTTCTATTGAAATAACAAGCTTGACTTGAAGCGAAATAAGAAAATACCAATGCCAGAGAGAAAAATAAGAACTACCATTCAGAGGTGTTGCAGAAGAAATGCACTGCCTTTCAAGAAAATCACATACTGATTGTTTTACTCTCCTATATAAATATTATCCCATCAGTACCTTTTGTGCTTCATACATGTCAAAAACTACATTAGTGTATTTTCATAGTGATATCTACCAAAGAGAAAGACTCTCAAGAAAAACTGGAGCAGTTAATGTGAGCGGGGTGTGATGTACTTAATTGAAAGATTCTATAAAATCATCTTACACAAACATACAAGTGTCCAAGAACAACACAGACAAATCTGCTTCTGACTCACTGCTGAAACCCAGACTGAGCATTCTCAAGTTCTCCTCTAGCCCTGCACAAGCAGGATACTGGCTACATATGGGATAAACCCTGCATCTGAATGTGTACATAGTTAAACCAGGATGTAATAAGGTCATCAGCTCCAAATTCATTCACAGTTCTTACACAACTCATCAACAATACCCTACCTCCCACTTCTTTTTAAGCTAAGTCATAAAACATCTGTGTAATAATTTGGTAAAGCACAAACACCTTAAACAGCAACAACACATTGAAATTCTCCTTCTGCATACATCACTGGGAGCTGGAATTTCCTTTAAGCACCAAGGATATGATGCATTTATCCCAAGAATGAGCCTTTTTCAAAACTGAATTATCCAAAGAAACCCATTAAACCCCTCTGGCAGTTGGCATAAGAGTGAGGAAAGCCACAATAAACCTAGAATCATAGCTGACCTTTCAAATCCTTCTGGAGTCTTACCTGCTCGAAAAAAACAAACTGGCATCACAATCTTCCATACATTTAACAGCTGGGGGAAGGATAATGCCCAAATGTGAAAGCTACTCTGACCATTATGAAAATAAAACCAGCAACAAAATGTGTGTTATCTTTAGTGCTTCTCCTGTGGCTGGTCATCCTACCTACCTGTTCACCTGCAGAAACACTGGGAAAACAATAATTTAATGAAAAAAAATTCCCCACACATACAGGTAAAGGTTTCTTCTATACAAATTTAGAAGGTTACAGAAGAAACTATTCCTCCAAATTTCATGGGTCTAAGGAAAAAAAATCTGTTTACACTGCTCTTAACACTTCACTCCATGCCTGTAGTTAGGACTTAAACACAAGACTCAATTTACAACTACACTTAGCTGGACAATGCAGGAAACTGTGTGTGAAGTAAAAGGTAAGCCAGTACAAAGGAGAGAAAAGCTCCCCAAAACACCAACAAGGAAAACTGGAATGAAGTTAGACAAGACCTTCAGCACATATGAACTGCCAGACCATTAACAAGAATGATGCTAAATTTTACTGTTAACCTCTGTCCTTTGAGGGTTTTTTCTTCCTCCTTATTTTTGCAAGTTTCATTTGTGCTAATACAAAGCATCAGCTAAGGTACAGTTTTACATTTAGTAAACTCAGCAGCTTCTTAGTATTTGGCAATATCAGTGGCTTATTTTCAATCATCATAGGCTGATATAACAGTAAAGGCCTTCTGTTTTCTTTCTTAGAAGAAACTCTGCATGATTTTCTAACCCCATTTTTTCAAAGGTTCAGCTAGTCACAATAACCCTTCTGATGCATGAATACCACCTTGGGGGTCAGTGCTAAATGACAACACTACCTCAGTTTCATAACTCCCAAAAATAAAAAAAAAATATCCAGATGCTCTAAACCTAAAGTGTGAGGAATATGTGGAATCCAAATAAACCAATTTTATCTGAACAAACTCCTAAAGAGTTGCTTTATAATGACTGGCACTTAAATCATTCTCCAAAAGTGCATTCCAAAAAGGACATTTCATGATACACTAAAGGCAAAGAGAGCTACAGTTTCAAAGAGAAGAACTGAATTTAAATTCCTCCTTGCTGTGCAGTTATCTGACCAATTTTCCCTGAACTGCCCTGTCCTATTGTCAATAGGGGGAACAGAGAAGGGTTTAAAGCATTTAAGTCACAGACAAATATTGCACAGCCTCAGAAAGGAAGTACTTTTCAACCGAGTAAAACAAATGAATTCTACTAACTTGATGATAAAGTAAACTACAGAACTAAAGCTAAAAGCAAACAGTCTGCAATTAACCCATCTTTTAAGTATTTAATGGTGTATGCATCTAAAGTTTAATTTCATTTTAATGAAATGTCTGCAAGTTCCACTGTTCTACTTTCCCTGTGGATGCACTTTGATGAAGGAAAAGCAGAACCTTGTGATTTTGTCAGTTCTCATACAAGACAGCAGCAACTCCTGATCCAAAGAGTCAAACATTGCAGGAAAATCAAGAGGAGGTGGTTCCTAAGCACATGATTGAACAGAACTGTTCATCTCCTGCTCACCTGGGGAGCACACAGCCTGCTGGAAAGCTGCCTGGAGACCAGGTAGAAATAGTTGGTTGAAGAGCAGGAAGAGGACAGACACAAAAGCTAAGGCATTTTAAACTCAAAACATCACCTGCAGGCTGAGGGTTACACAAAAGGGGAAGAAGTGACAGACTGAAACACCTATATAAACTATTACCTGAATATGTCAGTACCAAGCTTCCTTTTCCTAATTATTTACTGCTCATCTGAATTCTAAGTAATTAACCCTGAGTTAAGCATTGCATAAAGACTTGGCTGTAAAAATTTTAAACCCTGCCCAGCACCTGGCTGGAAAACAGCTTTCCAAAGCACCCAGGTGATAACTTTTCTGCTATTTTTGACCACTGCTGAAGGCCACGCATGAAAAAGCAGACATTGCAAGGAAGACTTCCTTATGACTGGGTACAGTAAGGATCAATTATTGCCCTAAGTAGAAAAGGCAAGAGAAAAAACCCCAAAAAACAGATCTCTGCCAAATGTGTTCATAAAAATCACCAAAGTTTTGGTGGGGTGCCAGAAAATTGTGGCCTACAAACGCTGGTAAGTTTTGAGCATCAAGCTTTTTATGACTGAAGGTGGAATAGCCAAATGGCCTAAAGCAGTAAGGGCAGCCCTGGAAAATAATGGCCTAGTCATTATGGATTCTTCTGGTATTTATGGCAATAAAACATGAATCATAATGAACTCATTGGATATTAAATGTGGGGGTCACAAGCACTTTGATAGGATTTCCACAAGAATCTACCATTAATTAACCAAATAATTATTTGAAAGTGTAACTGAATTAGCCTTAGTTCTTATACAGCCATTCCTGAGAAACTGGTCATTCCCAGCTGAATGCAGTTAATGCCTTAACAAACCAGTCATTAACTGCAGTTACTGATTTTGTGGGAATTATTGTGTTATAAAATACACTCAACAGTTTATAGAAACAATACTTAGATTTTTTTTTTTTTTTTTTTTTTTTTTTTTTGCAGCTGTAGTTCAGCTGGAGCAGATGGGATGGAAAAATATCAGGTCCCTGGGGCTGTTTTCACAACTAGTTTTCTGCAAATTAGAGAGGGAAATAAATACATGATGGGTTCTGAGTTCAAAATGGCTTCAGATTTTTAGCCTTTGAACATTAATAAGAAGCCATGTGCCAGTTCTGGGGACCAATGCCTGAATTCCATGTATAGTGCTTACTATGGTTAAACATCTAAACAGTATTAGTAGCAGAAGCTAAAGAAAAAAACCTATTATTTCTTGATCACAAGATCAAGTCCTACATTTTGGTTGACTTTGTGAGCTTAAAATAAAAAATCCTCCATTAGCTCCATGACAAAAAGAGAAACCCTAAAGCTGTAAAACTGAATTGCCAGTCTCAGTTGCAGCAGCTTTCAAATGCTAAAGTAAAAAGGAGAAGATATATTATGGTCTAAATTATTCAAATATAACACTGTCAGTAAATCAAGCAGCCATCACTTCCAATGGAATAATCAATGTCTCCACATTAGATATGAAATAAGCCCTATCCCACCTATGTGCAAAACATTAACAACACTAAATCAAAACCAGAACACAAATGAAGATAAACACCTGTTAAAATGCCAGAGTGAATCTTTATTTCAGTTTCAAATTCTAACACTCTAATGTGATCTGCTGCAGAATTAGGCAAGTAAGAAATTCTAGATGGTTAGGAATGCCACAAACTGATTATCAGATCTATGTGCTGTCTCACCCTACTGTCAGAAAACAGATTAATCAAGAGTTTATTCAAGTGTATCATAATTAGCAGTGATTTTAGGAAAAAATGGATAGAAAGGTATCTCCAATTACCTCTATCCTATATCATTCCTCACAACTAGCTCTGAAACAGCTGGACTGAGTTAGTCCATGTGTGCTTTAGACACATATTGGTTTGATTTACATATGTAAATATAAATCATATTGGATATATCAGTTTATTTTATCAAGAGAAACTGAAAGAATTTTCAAATCTGCTCAGACTCAAGGAGACTAGACATTGTAAATAAAACATTATGATAGTAATTACATACTAATAACCCCTCCTGTGCCACCTTTATGTTATTTGGAACTGGCTCCATACCATAAGCCTAATTTAAAATCTCAATGTCACCATGGCTGGGTCTGGGGTTTAGTTTTATGGGGGTTTTTTTCCCCCTTCACCCAAAGAACTAAGTACATGCCACATCTGAAACCTGGTTACAACTTTTTTCCTAGGAAACAAAGAACTTTCATGATGAACACTAAAGGACTAAAAACTGACTAATTTGAGTTATTTAATGTTGCAGCACAAGAAAAAACAAAGCTGCATGTCTGGCACCTCAGGCTCCATTTCTTTGCCTGGACTTCCATGCAAGACAGACTGAAAAACATTCAGTAACCACCTCAGCATAGCACTGCCACTCAGAAAGACAACACAGAACAGCCACTGGATAATGAACACACTGCTATAATTAGGTGTGTCCTTTTTTGAGGCAAACACCCCATTTTTTGTCCTTAGGACGGGCTACAACCAATCATACTTGAACTCACGTGACTTCACACAGAAACTGGAAGCTCATCAGTTGCAATACCCCATATACCTAATAAAGCAGAAAGAAATCAACTAAAAATTCAGATTAGAGAGGAATCAAGAGGCAACAGGATTATGCCTGAAAGAAGGAGGTAAAGCTGCTTCTCTTTTCTCCACAAAAGAATTATTATGTTTTGGGTTAGGCTACGACCAAGAAAGAAAGCAAGACAGAGAAAAGAGTTAACAACTCTGGTTATTACCAGAAACTAGAAATCAGAACAGGTTCTTAGTCTGATTCAAACTAAGGAAACACACACTTCCAAAGTAAGTGGAAAAAACTCTAAGCAAAGTTCTTCTAGAAGCCTCCACCATGCTATGTAGATTCAATGGAAATGTACAGGACATGCGTAATTTTTGCCATATCTGCCCTATTATTAAAGTACATCATCTGCTCCAATTAAAATTACTAGAAAATATTGAGACTTTTTGGATCTGACACACTCTTCTAATCTAGTTTGGAATTCAGTGGGAAAGGAAATAGTTGGAGGTTTTCTGTGCTCCTGGCTCCACAGCAGAGCATCTCAGCTCTGAATGGATGGTGCAGCTGGATTCCAACATGCTCCTGCTTGAAGGGAGAACAAACCCAATGCAGGATGCAGCCTCTTGCCCTGAGAAAGGGATGATTTGGAAATGGAAACTGGTTTTACACCTGTTTTGAAGATGCTAAAGTACAAAGCTGACGTTCAAATCTGGAGTTAAATATTGGTTGAGCTTCTGACTCTTCCGGATAGCAGGAGTTGAGCTCCATATTATTCAAGCACCCATTTTAAAGGGTTTGAAGAAAATATTATCAGCTGACAAAGCATTTCTCACCTCAGCAACTGCAGACATGGGGAATCTACAGTTGGTCTCCTGGACTGCAACAGTCATTTGAGAAACTCTTAAGTAAGGAACAAACTTGTGAATTAAGATGCTTCCACAAGTCTTGAAGGAAAGCAGAGTGCAACCTTCTCCCTTACATCTGAACTTGTAAAATCCTCAGGAGCTCCAGGACGATTCCAGCAGCAAAATTGTTCCACATGGTCTTTTAAGGCCACCCCTCTGCCTGCAGCCTTCACAACAGCTCTGGAAAAGGTGCTCCTCTCTTCCACCCTGGCCCTCGTTATGATGATGTTACCACAGACCAGGAAGATTAGCAGAAGTGCCCCACCCTTCTTTATGGAGATTTTTCCAAAAAACCAGAACAAGTTGTTTGTGTTCTGTCATGCTTCAGGCATCCAAGTTAAGCTCTGTAAAGCCTTCAGATGTCAACAGTTCAGCAGATGATTAGATTTACTTTTTACTGTTAAGTATTAATTTGCTTTTGCAATAAGCTAAGAAACCATTAAAAGCATTGAATTAATCAGTCACATCTTGTAAGCTCCACACTAGAAATACTGGCTTGGGGATCCTTTCCAATTCATGAGTTCACTGAATTTCCAACAACTCAGCTCCCTCATCTTTACATTGCTGCCATCTCTCCACTCCTGTCCTCGCTGCTGCCATGAGCATTTTTATTTTCAGTCAACACACGAAGTTAGTTTCTTATGTTCCACTAAAATTATCCTCTTTACTAAAACAGCCAGTAACACAGGTAAATTCACACATGCACTTGTGACCAACACACCACAGCAAGCAGCTTTCACTCACCTGATACTGATGAGTCTCTACATTCAGTTTTAAATTTCTCAAAAGAGAAGTTTTCCTCTTTAAAGTTTGCTGTTTAATCCACTTTCAAGGTACCTAAATTGAAGTACTGAGTTCTAAGACACATTGTGCACCCAGCTCTCCTTAAGTCACTGAGACATGCTTAGGTCTATCTGCACTTCTATTATGGATTTTGAAAATTAATGTTAAGAGATGTTTTTGGTTTGTGGGGTTTTTTGTGTCAGGGTTCTTTTTGGTTGTTGTTGAGGGTTTCTCTTTTTTTTTTTTTTTTTTAAAGCCTTGGCCATACTCACCACAAATGATAAAAAAACTACCATTAAAATAAATCCCTTAATAATTGCTGCTTTCCAACAGACTGGTCCCTGTAGTTGAACTGTTACTTAATGTGCTTCAGCCAGCCCTTTACTATAAAGGAATGGAGACACCCCAGGCAATATTCACACAAGTAGTATTGGAACCAGCTGCTGCAGAGCCACCTTAGGAAAAAACGGTTTCTCAATTTAATTGGGAAAACAGGAGGAAGCATAAATTTTACTGCCATTAATAACTTCAAGCAATCCCGATATGACTTTACCTCACCCTGATGGCTGGACATGTGCTTTTTGTTAGGGTCTTTGCCACATCTGACCCTTATTGTTTGCTCACTTGATCAGGTAAGAAAATGTATGTTTCTTTATAGGATAAACGAGGCCTATTAAAGTCAGAAAAAACACTGCAGTAGCCTATAAGAAGCTCCATTTTTCAACAGATGTGTGAAGCTCCATAATAAGTTCATTACAAAAAGGCCAAGTGAACTCATAAAGAGAGCACATCTACTTTAAGCCTTCTTAAAAGAAACTTTCATAAAAGGAATAGAGCATTAAAAGCCCACAGCACTCCGTTAATTAGAGAGCAAAGCACTGCTTCACTTTTTAAACAGCAGTCCCCATATAATCCAGCTTGGCTGCATACCATATCAAGCTTTGATTGTTAAGAAGTCCAACATACAACTGTTTGGCAATTCTTTGATTGCTCATTAAACCCAACTTGTAAAGAATAGAAAAATATCAGAGGAATTTCAGCGGTTCTCAGCAAAGATTCTATCAATGAATCCAGTAAAGACAGGCTCTTCACTGGGGACTAAATGTGACTCTCAGTGCTCCTCTCTGCTCTGGCTTCTCCAGCTCAAACGAACAAGTCAGACAAGTCTGACTTACTTTGGAGTTTGCACAGCCCTCGAATTTTTATCTAAAATTAGGTGGCTACTGCTTCTCATTGTGCTTATATCAAGTCTTAGAACACCAAGAAATTAAGAACATCATGCCAGGATGCTCACATCAACAAGGCAGAGAGGCTGGGCACAATCTGTGACTGGTAAAACCATACTGTTGCTACCTGGGGCTGCCCACACTGTCTTTCAGAGCGCTGTATAACAAACACTCATCTGCTTGGCTGAACACAAATCCACAAAGCCAAATGGCTTTCAGCCCCTGTAATCTGTGCTGGAAAACATAACCCAGGATGTTCCTCACCACCTAAAATCTTTTTGACATTGACTACCTTGGCACTGTGTGGCACTTCCACAGCTGTATGCACAACCCTTCTGCACTCCATGCTCCATTTGGGCCTGATTTGTGTTTTGTGACCCACCCACTTTTCAGCTCACCAATATCTCTGTTCAATCTTCGATTTTTAAAAGCAGATAGTAATTGCAAGCAACCAAAGACATACTTAAGTCTGACTTCCAAGCATAATGGGATTTCATTCTTTCAGCATGGCTTGCACTGGGGAGTGGATGAAAAGAAAATGGCATTTCAAGACAATATGTACTGAGTACACCTAAGAACTGTCCAGCAGCTCTAGGAGATGAACGCACACATCATCAAAAAAATGTTTGTTCCCTGCACAGAGTCAGACCTACTCCTTTTACTCTTTGAGAAGCAACACAATACCCACTAACAGCTTTTGCAACATTCCCTGTGATTTGCACCCTTGGAGAGAGATCCCCCACTAATGGGAGGAACCAGAAATGCCAGCACTGCCCATCACACAGGGATGCTGCCAGGAGCTGCTTCTGAGCAGGGCTCCACCATGAGCTTTTCAGGCTGCCTTAACCCTCACAGCAGCACTCAGCTGGCTCTGCTGTACAAACTGCCTGCTGTTCTCATGGCAAATGGGGAACTATTTGTCTCACTTCACAAAGGCTAAGAAATAACTCAGAGGCAGCATAAAATAGCACCCTTATTAGAAGACCATGAATCACAAGCTGTGCCTATATTTAAGAGAGCTGTACTAAAAATTTTGTATTCAGTTTGGCCACTTAACTGAAAAACAAAGTGGATTTGGTCCAAACAAAAAGTAAGGGTTTTTTATTTCTCCTTGTAGATAATGTTTTCTTCTGTTTGCTGCCAGGGCATTTACTTTAGAAGCCAATCACACATCCAGGGGAAGAATTATGAAAAAGGGTAACATTTCCCTTATGTCCAACAGAGGAAAAGCATTTCCAGGGATCAAGAAAACAGATTTGTATCCTGTTTTCAAGTTCAGCTCTATGTTTCCCCCTTTCCAAACTCTACCATAATTGGAGCAAGTCATTCCTCTGCTCCACTTCCCTTGAATTCTGCCATGCAAAGCACAACGAGAGCACTCTAAGAGTGAAGCAAACCTCCATGGAGTAGTGTGTAGCAGGCTGTTTTGGTCTCTCTTTCCCAGGAGATGACTGGAAGACAACCTGTGCTTTTCACATTTTAGGCAAACATCTAGTTTAAACCACTTGGTGAATTCACATGAATTCTCACCTTAGGCAACTGAACTCGTACTTCACATATATTGGCACAGAAAGGAAAGAATGCTCTAAACGTAATTTCGAAGCATTAAAACAAAGCCACGCTACGAAAAACATTCTCTGCAGGGCCCTGGTGTTTCAACATTTAAAAGGTCTTCTTGAAGGATGGAAGTCACACAAAGCAACAAAATCTGTTTTCACAGCTCCTCAACCAATGTATGGAAAAAGCTGAATACAGCAGACTGTGTCTTACAGGCCTTCACAGCTCTGCTCCAGCTTCAGATCTCAAGTCTGAAGCCAAGCTTCCCTCAGCTGCACACAGCTCTTTGAGAGTCACAGCACAACAAAGATCAGCTGTGCTTGATTAATTTGGGTGCCTGCAGGGAGCAAGAGGAGCCTTGTCATACACAATACTTGAGACTTGTGAAGAGAAGTCACAAAAATGAGCCAGTGGTGCTGACTGGCACAGCTACATGGGAAGCAGGCATTGGCACTACTATAAAGAAAAAGCTAATTAAAATGGAAACCAAGACTTAAGCAGAATTTCTCATGTCCATGCTTTCAACAGCAGCCTCAACACTCTGGAGTGTGATGGAAAGAAAGATGGTCCTTCTCCATTATATCCATGGCATACTTATTCCACTCCTGAGAGCTCAGTGGGAGCCAGTTCATCCCCACTGCTTCAGCCTCTACCTCCATTTAGAGCCTTCCTGCTCCCAAGCAATTAAGTGTCCCTTGGGAAAGCAGTGCATCTTCCAGAACTGCAGACTGCATTCACCTCCATGCTCAGCCCTAAACCACTGCCTAAAAAATCCTTTAATTCTTTGCAATCTCAACTCTCCCCTTAAACACCTACTACACCTAATTTATACCCATCTCAAACCCAGTGCTAAAGACTCAGAGGCCCAGCATGTACAAATGCTAAATTTCAGGAGGTTGAGTGAGCACACTTGACCTCTTGGCATTAAGAGTTGTACAGGGGCTTGTCAGCAGCTGTTGTGCTGTGTTAGCACTTGGAGATGATCTGCAAATATAAACTGAAGGGTACTGACTTGAATAATGTGTGTTTAATACTCAGATAACCTATATAAATGGGGCATCTGGCTGTTTTATTATGCAGATTGCAGACTTCTTTCAGACAGGATGCATTTGAGAATTGTTTGAATCACCATACCAAGAAACATCTCACAATCATAGTGACAGCTTAAAGAAACACGTAATAGACAATATTTCCACCTATATTTTCTAGTCAGCACATCAAAAATAAGTATCAACCAATTCTACAGGGAGAAGCAAGGAAAAACAGCACATGCCTCTACAAAAATTTAAAAAAGAGAATGGTTGAATAATTCTGAGATGAGAAAAGAAACACACTGTGAATATTCTGGAAGTACCAGCAGGACTTGCAGTACACTACTCTAACAGCCACTTCAGGAACAGACTCCAATTTTAGGAAGCAATTCTTCTGAGCTAAACAGCCTTCACACAGGCCTAGTTACAACTCTAAGAGAACAGCATTTGAAAAGCAATTCTCCTCTCCACATTACAAACAGACACTAGAAAGCAGATATTTAACTGGTGAGTTCAGTCTGACTAATATTACATGGGGAAGTTCTGGGAGCAGGGACTTCAGTGATTTGTGTCATGCCATTGCCTGGAGTGACAAGTCTCCAGAAGCCCTCTTCAGACGACCACATTATCTGCTGTTTGAACAAAAGGGACAAGCTCCTGCTGCAAAAAGCTTACAACCCAAGCTGAATCAAACTAACCAGATCCTCCCTCAAACAAGAGCAAAGAGATTTCCTCATCAGCTTCCATTTCTCAGTTCACTTTACTACCAAGTAACATTGTCTTGAGGACAAAAGGGTAAAGAAGAGGGATTTCAAATGCCAGTTTTTAATGTCCTAGCTCAGACCAGTGCAAACATGTTTGTGGGACAGAAAGTATAAAAGGATGTGAGGCATTTCAGGCTGTACCAGGTAGCTGTTATATAATAATCAGCAACAGGATTAAAGCTTCCAAAGCACTCTAAGTTTTCATGGTATTCACTAAACAGCAATAAGGCTGTATTGAGGCTGAAATAGAATTGAGGAGACAAACAACCCTAAGAGACTTCAAAGGCAGAGGAGAAAGCTGAGATTCACCACTGCATTGCCCTTGCTCCAGCCAGTGTCTGGATACACCCTCTGCACCGGATTTAGCACATCCCAAATGAACAGACTTTAGCAATATCTTACATCAGTGATTCACACCAAAGATCCTCTATTCCCACTCAGCAATCCTGAGAGCCAAAAGCTCCTAAACCTTTAGTACATCTACCAGAGCAGCCTCCAGGTAGTATCAGCCAGAGAACACACAAAAAGCAATAAAAGTCCCTCCTCAGAACTCCAGCATACAATGATCAAATAGAACAATCTTCTGCTTTTTCCAAACTCCTTACTGTTTCCATGGCTTTCCCCTAGAGACAACAAAAAGTTTCACTTGTAATTGATGTACTTACATGACCTTAAACACAAGACTGCCAAGCTGAAAGTCTAGAAATCAGTATTGCCTAGACTGAACACTAACAAAACTGGGAGACTTCTGATCTGTCTGGACAAGTTAAAAGAGCTAGCAGGTATACCAAGCTCCATTAAAAATAAGTAAATATACAGTTTGTACCTCCATCAGCTAGGCTCTGTGAAGTTGCTGGCTGTTTTTCCTAGGTGCTCCCCCAGAATTACAAACATCATTCATGTGTCAGGTCACATGGTTTTCAGGTAGCTACTGAAGTAATTTTTAAAGACTAGAAGACTCATTCTACAGTTTAAGAGACCCTAGAGTGAATCTACTGGAAACCTTCTAAACTTTGTTTAAACCTGTGTGTAACAAGATGATGTGAATGTTGAGAAGCTGGGAGTGGTGAGGAAGTGGCAAAGACAAAAGTGACACAGCAACTTTTAGGTACATCATAGCACGATGCCAACAGCTTCACTGAAATACTGAAATGTCTGTGTTAGATCAAAAGAAGACATACCCAGGAGTGCAGTGAGTTTGGGAAGCAAACCAACATGGACCATTTTACTTCTCAGGCCTGTGTCAAAGGAGAGATTCAGCAAGAGTCGAAGAGTGATATTCAGCAGGTCTTCGTGTTCACATGGTACCATTTTCACAAGTTTTTCAACAATATCCATTTCAACCTGTATTTCAAGGAAAAAAACCCAAATATAATCCATCCAAACTTACTCTGGCTTCAATATTCAATTTGTAACCATAACAGTGACTGCTAATGCATTTTCATCTGAAGTAGTTTTGCTTATGCCTTTGTGGTTGAAGTCTTCTAGATTAGGTTACTGGGAAACATTAATTAAAATAAGCTTTGAACCAACCAGTTCAGATGTCTTGGAAACATTCCTCACAGTTGGAATACTGCAGGAATGTGGTGAAGACATCACCTGCAAAACTAGATTGGGGTGAGCAAACTCATTTAGACTTTAACACATGCAATCCTGCAGCAACTGCCAGTAGAGTCAAAGATCAACCCAACCAAGAAAGACAGAAAATTTGCATTCAAAAAGAATTTGAGCCTTTTCATAATGAATTTCAAATTAACCCCTAGCCAAAAGTGAGCATGTGCTCCCAGATGCCACTGTGCCCCCAGATGCCACCCTGCATGTTAATTCAATATAAGCATGAAAGTAATCTTGAAACAAGTATCACTTTCAAATTAAAAAGTGGAATCCAGAACCGAGAAGTGGTATTAGTTCCTGAGATCATGTTCACTTTACCAGCCAGAAAACACTTGTGAACTGGCAAGACTTCAGAAAGTTTTTATCATGTTTTAAGCAACATTTCTGTGCTTTTATTTGACATAATCTTTTAAAAGCATTCATTTTTTCATTTCCCAGATCCTTCTTTGGCCAGAAGGAGGCACATAAAATTACTTGGCATTCTTCAGACTTCTCCATGTACATTACTAGTCTGATTATAAATAGACACTGAATGAATACTAAGAAAAGAAACTACAGCTCTCCCCACACAGCACAGTGGAATAATCACACAACTGCCTGGACAGCTTTGATCAGAAACAATCAGACATCAAGAACTCCTACCTCACTGTTCTGAATTTAACATGGCCCTGGAAAAGCCAAGGAAAGAATGTGCTATAAATACATATGGATTATTCAGTTTTACTTAGAATCAGGAGCTGCACAACTGATCTTGGTTCATTTTGCTTTTGACAGTTTTGTATTACTGCCCAATACAAATATCAGAACACTTCTCCTTCACTGGTAGCTTTCCTTAATAATACCATGGAGAAAAAAGCATCATCTTTATTATCAGTAAGGAATGCTCAGACAGCTGAAGCACACCAACATTTTCAAAACTGTTAGAACATCCTGAAATGAAATCAATTCAACAACTTTGTTTCATTTGTCTCCCCATTAAATCAGATGGAATGGGGAAAGTGTGCCAGCAAATCAGTGGACTGGAGAGCTAATTCTTATTTTCCTAACCAAGTCCCATATGTAAATAAGGGAGATACTTCTTGTCTGCAGTGCTCAATGCACATGCAAAGGTCCAGTTAATTCACTACTGCTTTTACACAGATCTTCTCATCTCACAATCTCTGTGTACCACTGATCTCAAGTTACCTCTTGGATAAGAGAAATGTATCATTTTCATCCAATAAATTGTAACTTGGATGAAAAGTCAAGCATCTATTAAAGTATCACTAAAGGAGATACTTGGCTAGAGCTTGAAGTCACAAAAAAAATTATGCTACAATTTCAGAAGTGTAAGAGTCCACCAAAAAAAAAAAAAACCTTATTAAGAATAACTGCCTCCAGTTCTGAGGAGCTACTGGCAGCAGGAAGGAACAATGTGAAGTGCCTTTCAAAACCAAACTGATACAGGAAGTAAGTAAACTAGCCTATCCAGAAGGATAAGTACTTCTCAAGTCAATACATGGCAGAAGCAGCAATATGTCACAAGAGTAAAGTCTGGGGGGCAGAGTCATGGGCATCACCAGAAGTGGGGGTATGACAAGACTCTGAGGTGCTGAATTCAAAATTCAGAATTTTGTGGATCATATTTTGTATCACATTCTCTGAGACGACATTTCCTCAAAACTGTTTGCAGGAGGTTACGATTGGATGTTGTGCTTTTCTTTCACTCATTTTACTTGTAACAAAATAGGATAATCAGTGCTAGAGATACTCAGTGTGAAAACAGAGATGTCTCCCTCTTCCCTCCAACCACACTGAGCTTTCAGAACTCCAACCTTTCCAGCATTGCAGTAGAGTGCCACAAGCCTCACCATATCATTTTTGTTCTCCATGAAAATGCTGAGTTTCTTCAGGAAGGTTACAACGAGGATGAGCAGCTCAAAGTTATCCCGGTCCAGTGCTTTCACCAACATGTGGACAATGTTCTTGTTCCTCATCTTCAGCTCAATGCGAGTATCCTCAGCAAGGTTTAGGAGCAGGTAAATTGCAACTAACAAAGGTCAATACAAATCACACCAACAGATCATAACCAACACAACTAAACAAGTCTTTATTTACACTTTAAGTGCTGAAGGCAAGACTTTCAGAAGCATTATGCTCCCTTTTCAGTGCATTTTGAAGGAAATTATCTGTGAATGCTCTTTTTTGTCTCTTTAGAAAGCATTAAGAAGATTAATTCTAATTGTTATTCTGAAAAAAACATTAGAATTGTGATCACTAGAAGGTTTTTATGTTGTGTGGTTTGTATTTTTTTAATTTCAATTCCAACAGGAACCATTAAAAAGCCCCTCTCAGGAAAGGTTTTCCACTCAGATAATTTCAATCTAACATGCAATGTATTTTAGTTCAAAAACTGAGATAGAATGAAATCTATTCAAAGAGTCAGATACAAGCTAAGTTAGGCAAATTTAAAAAAACCCAAATACTCAACTCCTCCCAAACCAACATCATGAGCAAAGAAGAGTGGATCACTTTTTCTCTTCTTCTAACAAATGGCTTTTAAAATTATTAATAGTGTCAAACAATCTGATCAAGTACTTGTCTTCTCCTTATTCTTTGGCAACACTCTTCCATATTCATCCACACATACAGGATGTTTGAGACATCCTGGTTATAACAAGAATCAAGCAGGACCCCTCAGCCATGTTTACCAACAACAAAATTATTTGCTGTTTGGATTTGGTACCTCTAAGCAGCTGCTCCTGCTTGACAACCAACCCTTTGTATTTCTTGTAAGTCTTCTCGTAGTCCTTTTTCAGGGTTTGATTTTCAGGATCTTCATCAAGTGAATTACAGAAGTTAAGGAGTTCAGAGAAAAGTGATACAGGCTAGATGACAACTGCCCTCAAAAGTGTTCCTAAATCAATAGTGAAATCAAGGGATCTACAGAATATTCAGTGTCAAGACTCTCCCTCTGCACCAGCTTGCTACACCTGCAATCCAGGCCATGGTTCTTCTCTCCTAGGCCAGGATATTTTACACTCAAGTATGCAGTACAGATGTTCTAAGACACACTGCTGATAAAATACAACATTTTTTTTTCCTTGTATTGCTTTAGTAGCTTCAGCTTAACCTCTTCCACATCCTAGAATCTTCACTCTTGGTCTTTCTCATATCTGCAATTGTATTTTGCACTTTCTAGTAAATTTTACTGCTTTCACAGAAGGTGCTGTATACTCATCTTGTGTAACCCAACAACACTCATCAAGACAAGTAAGAAGCCATCAGGCTATGCCAGAACATCAAAAGGATATCAGCTTTCTTCTTTTTAGCAAGTTCTTCCTGCCAAAGCTCATGTCTCTTCAGTTCATGGTCTATGATATTCATACACAGAGCTCCAATTTTGTAATGTGTGATTATCCCATGAAATTGAGAGAAACTACATTGAAGAAATAATACTTGTGAGGAATAAATGCCAACAGCTCCATATCTATTTTGACACCTATGGTAGCAATACTGCACCACATGAAATACTAAAAAAGTTATTTACAGATTCACAGTGTGACCCATTATAGTACTTCCCTATGGGAAAATTATTTCAAAACAAGAACAATCCCTGAAAACATGAACATTTTCTCAACTTACAGAAAGACAAGGAACAGTTTATTGTTCCAGACCAAAATAAAGACACATTCTAATTTTCATGCATAAAGGAAAAGGTTTTCCCCTCAGCCCTGCCTTCCATACTGCAAGTGTTTCAGAGCACTCTCTCCTCACCAGAAATATAATAGAGACCTAAAATCAAGGTAAATGCCATTTCTGCTTGAATTATTTCTAGGCAGGGTATGCTGAAACATGAGCATAGCTAAATAAGAACTAGCACTCACTTCAGTATTGAACACTGTTTCTTCCCTGTAGGAGTGCAGATGGAAATTAGTGGCAGCTCAGCCACCTTTCATTTCTGACACCAAGCTATGGGTCAGAATCTCTACTATTTTCTTCCCAGCTCTCTTACAGACTGCCTCACCATGAGTTCTTTTTGTTATAAGTGATATAATTGAGGCACAAGCGTGTTTCTGTGTGTTTTTCCTGTTTCTGTGAAGTTTTGTAGCACAGAGCAGAAAACAAACAAAAAGCCACTAAGCAGAACTACATTTTTTATGTTTCTAAATCCAGGGGCTCTGCACTCACCTCGAAAAGCAGAAGAAAATGTAAATTATATTGGTAGCCAGTTCAATGCTTTGCTTCCAGTCTTCCCTCAGCACTCTAGCCAATGCACCCAGGGCAGTTTCTGAAGTGAAACAAGATTTAGAGAAGCATCAGCATTTTTTGCCCCTCCTTTTTAGCTTGTGAGCCTCAGAATTTGAATACACCTTATTCTACATCTACCAGTTTTCTAGTTGAACACTTTCACAGGTATCTCACTTTAACAGGCAACACTGCTCACGAGTTCTGTTTGGAGACAGTACCAGAGAGTGCTCTGGGTGGTTATCCTGTCACAAACCCTAAGAGGCAGCAACACTGAAGTCATCTTAAAACTACCACTAACCTTCACATCTTATGGTCTCTGCCAGCTCTGTCTTCCATAGTACATTGTGCCCCTGGCCTAAAACACGATTTTCACTTTCAAATGCCCTTTAAATTCTACCTTGACAGATAGTATTTCTCATCCATCTTTCTATTTACTTTTCCCCTTGAATCTACTTCATATTATTTAATAACTTGGTTTCTCCTTGTCTTATTTAATCTCACTTTTCCATTCACTTCCCCCTAGCTAGTCTCTCTTTGTGTACATCATGTTACTTGATCAAAAAAGCAGCAACTGGGAACAAGAAGCACTAAAATATTTTCAACAACTCATGGGGATAAGCCATTATTTCATGGCTCACCATTCCCATCCCATTCCATCTTCCGTGGTGATATTGCAAGATGAGCTTGTATTGAAGTCATCATTTACTCAAGGGATGTGAAGGTATAAGGACTCAGCAAAAGAGACAAAAGGGGCAAGGAAAGAAAAATCACAAAATTAACTTTTGCCAGCTTGCAAATCCCCTTTTCAAGGTAAGTTTCCTGGTCTACAGAATACAACAATACATTGCCATCTCCAGCAGTAATGCCAGCTGAAGTTAATGCAGCATCAAAATAACTAGGATCAGAAAAAAGAGCTGAAGCCTGTAGAGGCCAGGAAGATTTCAGTATTAGGTTCACCTAAGACCAGTCTGAGCAGCATCCATTTGTAGAGAGACCCAGCCAGGCTTTGATGGCCACCTTATTACATACAGAGAAATAGAGCCTAGCAAACTAAATAAAATCCCAAATTAAAGGTGAACTACTTTTCCCTGGGTACAAATTAACAGCACATCAAGAGAAATTACCATTGGGTTTTAAAATTACCATTTATAAGCAGCTCTTCCAAATTATCAGGATTCCTGGCCAGCTGCAGGATGAGAGCAGAGCCACGCACCTTGTCAGGAATGTCCTCGTACAGTAACTCGATGTACTCATCCATGTCATTGATATTGGCAACTTCATCAATCTGAAAGCAGGCAGAAGCAAGGGTTTCACAGAGAGAAATGGCAATTCACCACCAGCAAAGGGCACTCAGCTTCTGAGTACAGTCTTAGGCAAAAATAAAATGCAAGCTAAAAAACCCCAACATATACAGAATCACTGCCAATGAACACCAGGAAATCTGAGGAGACATAATTCCTAAAAATTAAAGGATGCTCAGACATGACTCTGTGTCCTGTCTCATGTTCCAGACCTCATTGGCTGTCCTGCTGTGTGCTATACTTGGAGGGGCAAGTATGCAAGTCAAATATTTTACCCTTTATGGAGATAATTTTTTTCCATTGTGCAGTATTTCCAAACCAAGTTCTTTGTTTAAAAATCAAGAAGAAAAAAACCACAAGAATTCAGCATTTCCTCTCACCTCCTCCCTATTGTAACTGCTTACTGAAGTAGTAAACAAGGTTTGCATCTCTCTTTTAACACCAATATTTACCTCTGTTCCTTCAAATGGGGGTGGATCTTTTGGCTTGCTGGTTTTCTCTTTCTTTTCTATAAAGAAAAAGACATGGGTGCAGTTAAGTTACACACAAACACAGACCAAACACATATCCAGTGTTCTCATAATGAACACTCTAGTTAAATCAAGGTCAAAGTCCTTTTGTGTCCAGCTGACCTGACAGACTAATACAGGTTTCTGAAGCTGAACAGCCCCTAGGGAGTAACACAAATCCTCAGCTGCCTTTTGACAACTCAGTCTAAATGTTCAGTGATAGCCCAGTCAGCTGGGGAGACAGAGGGTGACAAACCTTAGAGCAAGCCCAGAGTGACAACACTCATTCCCACAGCGAGACCTCAGCAGCTTTGATTCTGCTTGTGCCCTGTGACACACCAAGACACAGAACTGCAGAGTGGAAGAGGGCAAAACATGCAAAGCTCTTACAATCAAACCCCATATATAACACAAGTGTTTGTTTTAAATATGTCTCACTAGGAATCCAGCTCGAGAACAAAGCTTACCATTTCATGGTTGCAAGAAACCTTGATAACTGCAAGGTAAAGTAGAATCTCATGTCAAATATTCAACACGAGATGAGCAGAGAGTTTAAGGTGAGCTTAAGACAAACAGGAGTACCAAGAGGCCAGGAATTTAAATGAGAAGGTGAGAGAAACACCCCAGGCCGTCTGCTACACTGGATCAAAGCTTGTCAGGCTCTGAAACTCTCCAGCTTTACACACAGCCCAGACTCAGCCTAGGCACACTGTCTACCCTTGTAAGAGGTGATGGCAGAGGTCCTTCTAGGAAGATTCTCTTAGAGACTTTTCATGTCACTGTAAGTGCAGATTCAATGATGAGGCTGCACCCAGTAGCAGAATCTGTACCTCCCAAGTCCTGCTGAAGTACAAGGCAGCCAGTAATTTGCATCAACACTAAGTGTAACCAAAATAATAAAACAAATTTGGTTGTTAAAAAGGTAATTTCCTCCAATCTCACTTCAAGACCATAATTGTTTCCAAGAGTGATAAAACTTACATGTCCCCTACTGTCACCATCCCCACAGAACTGGTACATCAGGCACATTGGGCTCTCAGCTAGAAACACATCAGAGTATTTGCTGAGGCACCCTAGTCCCAAGCTACTTTGTTCCTGAAATTTTTACCTTTTCCTGCTGAGGAATCTCTGCGGTTCTGCAGGTAGTACAGCAGCTGCTCTACTTCTGCAAGCTTGGAGGGGTGAATGAGCTTGCATTCTTCAACAACCTTCCGAGCCAGGGAACCAATGTCTGTATTTGCATTAAGACTCTTCAGCCGAATTCTGCAACACAAACAAGTCTCTTTTCAGATTTTGAATTTTTTTATCTTCGGTCCTTTGATTATGTTTACACAGTCATGAATTTCTTGAAGCAGAAATGATCCTGATACAGCCAGTGCCTGTGCCTTTCATGTCAAGGTGGTGTCTCTGAACTCCAAATGGCAAGCAACTGTCAAACAGATTTGTTGGAGCGTAGCTGTTCACGACCTGACAAGCAGCAACATTAAAGGCAGCCGTGAGAACAGATCCCTTACAACCATCTTAGATACAAAAGACAGTAATTGATTTGCAACATACCCCATAAAAGTGCACAGGACCACAAAGAGGTACTGCACACAAAACAGTCCCAAATGAGAGACAGTTCTGGGTGTTGTCTATACAGTTCTTTTGCAGTGTCAGGAGTCTCCCACCCGGCAGATCTGCAGCCAGTTCCACAAGCAACAAGCAGTAAGAAATCTCTGTGGGCATTAACAACAGGGTGGAACAAAAAGGAATTCTACCACCTTGCAGATACAAGCTATGCTGATTCATCTGACAACGGAAGAATGCTTCTGATAGCTTCAAAAATTTGAGACAATTTAAGGATTCTTTTTTCTTTTTCCCCCAATTATTCTTCTAACATGCACTCACACAGGCAGCACTACTGCTCAAATTTTCAAAAAGAAATCAGTACAGAGATAAAACCCCCATAGAACAGGTCCAACCTTGCAGCTTGAAATCTGAAGTTATCATAGCTCTCTGGGCTTTTCCAGTGGGGAATATTTTAATGGTCTTGAAAGAAATTAACCCAGGCAAAAGTAAAATGCAGATAAAATAGTGAATTCACTGGCTGGGCAGGGGCAGATTAAAACAACAGGAGAGCCAACAGCAGGAGCACGAGGCTGTCAGGAGGTTCAGTGGTACTTTTTGCTCCAACATGAATTACCACTTGCACAGGAAACAATCACTTCACTTTTCTCTGCCTCAACTGCCCATTATGTAAAACAGGAGTCCTCACTTTTTTTACAAAACACCTTAAAGGACATGGCTGAAAAGCAATTTAAAATGTGTGTTTCAGATGTTAACCTTCCTATGCACATGTTATTTCCTGGCTTTGAAACCCTCTGCTAGTCCAGCACTAAGTTGCATAAAGAGTATAAACTACAATTTCTCAGAGGTAGGTGGTACTCTCAGATATTGAATCTATGACTACAAAGACTGAAATAAAGTATCAGAGTTTGCTGTGACCTTACATTTTCTGACATTCCTTGCGTTCCCCCAGCATGGGGTCTCCCAACTCTCCCAGAATCGTTGCTTCCACTTCATAATGGACAATGAGGGCTTTCTCAGATGGATGCACATCTATGTTACCTCCTTTTACCTTCCTGTCATAAAGAGAAAAAAATGATTAAATGAAAAGCTCAGAAAACGCACCAGAGCAGACATCAGTTACCTGCCTCCTGTTCTATGCAGACCCTAAACCCAAGCAGTGCTCTCCTTCCATACCATACTCCATCCCACACAGCTGTACCAAAGCCTGGTGCTAGTGGCATACTCTTTGCTATTACCTGTAGTACAGAAATATTCAAGCCACTGGCCAAGCCTCATTCACAGAAATCAGGAAAGAAGTCAAAGTTATCCTGTTCCACATCACCACAATAAGTAAAAAGATGCCTTTCACCAAGTAAGTGACTTTCCCAGTCAATTCTCCATTACCTTGCCAGTATTGATAAATCTTTGTCTAATGGCCTTCACTTAGTACAGTCCTCTGTAAAAATGGAATTCTTTTGTCATTCTCTTGGCTAACTCTTAGTAGTTACAATTCTATGAGACTGAATTACAAATAATTTGTATTTCAATTTAACAATTCTCTCTTGAAACACAAACCTCTCTGCTACTGTTCTTCACCTCATCGTGCCTGCTGCCAGGCTTGAGGGATTACAAAAATCAACAGCTGCCATCAAAAGATATAAATCATGTCTACCTGCTTTTCTACAGCTACAGACTCTTGGGAGAAGAATTCTCCAGGGAAGCACTCCGGGGTATGTCAAGTGCCAAAAGGGCCTGTCCTGCTCCCTCCTCCTTTGTGCCAACAATTCTGTGTCCATGCAGATCCAAGGGTCCTGAAGAAGGGCTCAGATGGATGAAGGTAACACCTCATTTCTGTTTTCAAGCAGTGGCAGAACCACATCCAGAGAATACAGTGACACATTTTTATTTATTGGTAAAGATGACACTTGTCTCTTTTCCACTTGGTACTACCAATCGAATATATACAGTCCTGCCATAAATCAGGCTGCTAAAATACTGCAAATTACAACCACCTCCAAAATGTGGGTTTGGCTTTTGGGATGTGGAGTGAGTCTTTTGTTGAGTGTTCAGGTTTTTCAGACAGATCATGTCCATAAAGAGAATTACAAGTGGCTTCACCAGGAGTCATATAAGCATCTAGGAGGTAGCAGGTAGCCATGGCATTGGGTCAGTTAGATCAGGGAAAACAACTTCAACCTCATAAAGCTGGAAATGTCAGCAAATCCAGATACAGCCTTTGGTGTAACCACTTTCAGGAGAAAATATTTGAAATGTGTCTCCATCTACCCAGCTACTCTAGTGTCCACTTTCTCTTCTGCAGAATACATATGCAAAAAATAACTCTGTCTTGAGATACAGCTGCCCAAAAACCCCCAGAAACCACAGAAAGGTCTGCTGTGGGAAATGGAGAGTCCAGTTCAACTACCAGTCTTGCAAGGACATAAAGCTACACAGAGCAAACAAAAATATCTGCATGCTAGAGAGTAACATTTTCCATGAGAGTATAGCAAAACTCCCTTTATGACTTGGGATTTTTTGAAGAGACTTGGGCTTGTTCCCCTTTAACAGTGCCTTGAAGTAGATGTTTCATTACAGCCTGTTCTCTGTTCTCACAAGGTCCAGTCTTGCAGGACTGAAAGTTTATGGCAAATCTACTTCAAAAGAATCCAGCTCTCACTCCCCACCTCCAAATATATTTCTCCCACATTAAGATCTATCAGGAGATGCCAACTGCAAATACTCAGGCTCCTGACAGTCAAAGCTCTGGTCAGGGACAGCCTAGTAATATTTACAGATATAAAGGAAAGGACAGGTAGAGAACAGGAGTTTGGTAAAGTTTTAAAAGAATAAACCTGAGCTAACAGCTCATCATTGCCAAAAGAATTTGATCTTCCTTGTCTTCCCTGCTCCTGGCAGTCACCTTGGAGTTCAGCATGAGGGCTCATCAATCCCTGTCACAGTCAACTCCAGCAATCCAACAGAAAACTCATCATGTTTTGGAGAGAGGAAGTTTTTCACTGTGTAACAGAATTAAAGTGCTCTACAGAAAAGGAACAACCCTTCCTATTTATTATCAGGGAAAAGAAGGAGTGAAACCTCCTCCTTTTGGCAACAGTAAACCACTGATGAGCTTAGCCACCAGGAAAGCCTTAGCTTAAGACTTCTTAAACAGTTTTAGGACTTCCCATATTTCATTTTTTCCTTCAGAGAGACAGATGGATAAACTGAAGAACCTAGAGCTGCAGAGATTTTCTGCCCTCTCACACTGACAAACGCCCGCTCTGCCTGAGCTATTTCTGAGCTAATGAAGTCACAAATCAATACACAGCCAAGTTCTCTCTCTGAAAATCCTACCATGTGAAATGCTTGAGGACCTACACTATAATGTACTCCCCAGCCACTGAAGTTGTTTTTCATTTGGAAAACATTGCATTCAGATTGTCAGCATCACAAGGTAAATCTTTACTTACAGAAAATATCCCCCCTCTCCCCCAAATCTACAAACATCTTCTTTACCGATTTTCTACACATCTTGACTCTGTAAATCACTTCATAAAACATTTAAAACTGCAAATATTACAATGAGTAGAAGCAGCAATGCACTGGGGAGCTCTCATGCTCATCAGCCTGTCCTTTCACTTCACTGCTTGCTTTGTCAACAAGAACCCAGTTCAGTTCAGGGTTTCAAAGAGGAAGCCTTTTCTACAGACAAAAGCTGGGCAAGCTGAGCTCACATAACCAAAGCTGCAGTGTTAATATCCTTTATTAACTAATTCCTTTAGGGGGAAAAAGCAAAAGCAAACTATCCTAATGAAAAGTGGGACAAACGGCACACGTGGGTAAGGCTGAAAATCCAAGAACAAATCCCAGCAAGTCAGACTTGGTGGGAGGGGGAGTGCCATGGAGGATGACAAAGGGAAGCAGGGAACAGAGGAGTACCAGCCTGGTCAAATTAAACAGCATAGCAGATAGCTCTGGGTTTGTGCTCCCCAAAAAGAGAGATAACTACACCTGTTGCAAGGATGGCTACAAAACAAAGATTCCTACAAAATCACATAAGACAAAATGAACAGATAAGGCTAAAAAAACAGGCACTACTCTAAAGTTACAGCTGTTGATCTAATTAAGGGTGGCCATTTGATTTTCACCCATCATGGCATTGCTATGACAGAACTGATGTTCAAAGACTATCAAGAGGGTTTTTTTCCCTGCACTGTTTCCAACTATGGGTCTTAATAAGTGGCACGTAAGGGGAGAAAAAGCAAAACCTAGATAGTCTAAACAGGAAGTTCTGCAAATAATAATAAGTGGAAAGGAAGTAAGAAACAAGAGCAGGAACTCCTTAGGATTCAAGACATGAGGAATAAAAATCACCAGCATGATAGGATAAAGTGACACTGTCCACACATCACATCCGAAGAGAGGCCGAGATGACCTGGTAGCTTTTGGGATTGATTCACTTTTGCTCTGAAACAACTGACAGAGATCCAAGAGTTGCCCACTCAGGCCCTATTCTTCAGCATGACTGGTCTCACTGCCAAACAGACAGATAAATGGCACCATACATTCATCACATCTGCCACATCAAACCCAGATCACACACTTTATACACCACAGTCACCTCTTCCATCGACATCACTTGTCCTGCCCAATCTGCCATACCATACTCCTAACATCTCCTCTGCACCCTGAACATGGCCTTACTGTCTCCTATCCTATCCCTGATCCCCAAAGCAGCCACCTGCCCCATTCCAGCACCTAATACACCATGATCCTCTCCACTTGTCTCCTAATAGCACCTATTCTCCTCTCAACCAGCTCTCACTTCAGTGCCTCCTCCCAAACACACCATAAAATGCCACCACGGCCATCCCCAGGCCAGAGTACCCCTCTAAATTCCACCTTCTCCCCATCCCATCTCTCTGCCTACCCTGCCTTTGGAACCTTCACTCATCCCTAACCTTCCCAATCCTCATCCAAATCTTCTGCCCAACAGAATGAGTGGCAGGCTCATGAATAAACAACTCTATTTGCCATTCTAAAACCCCTCACCCATCTTACCACACCAAACATCCAGTCACCTTCCAAACCAGCCACTCCTCACTTGCAGTGCCTCCATTCACCTTTAAATACACACAGAACCACCAGGTTGGAGAGACCTCGAAGATCATCAAGTCCAACCCAGCCCAACACCTCAACTAAACCATGCACCGAGTGGCACATCCAGGCTTTTTTAAAACATATCCAGGGACGGTGGGCAAACCATTTCAAACCTTTATCACCCTTTCTGTAAAAATTTTTTTCCTAATATCCAACCTGAATGTCCCTTGGCACAGCTTAAGACTGTGTCCTCTTGTTCTGTCAGTGCTGCCTGGAGAAAGAGACCAACCCNCCCTCCCGCGCATGCGCGCCGCGCTCCTCCCGCACCCCGCCCCGCCTTTCCCTCCCCGTTAGCGCCCCCTGCAGGCGCGGGGGANGAGTGGCACATCCAGGCTTTTTTAAAACATATCCAGGGACGGTGGGCAAACCATTTCAAACCTTTATCACCCTTTCTGTAAAAATTTTTTTCCTAATATCCAACCTGAATGTCCCTTGGCACAGCTTAAGACTGTGTCCTCTTGTTCTGTCAGTGCTGCCTGGAGAAAGAGACCAACCCCACCTGACTACAGCCACCTTTCAGGAAGTTGTAGAGAGTGATAATGTCACCTCTGAGTCTCCTCCAGGCTGAACAACACCTCATCACCACTCCTCTCACAATACTCTCCTTTGTCACCTCCCCAACTATAATCAACCATCTATCCCCAAGCCACCACACCCTCAGCTCCCCAATATTTCTCCAACCACATCCGCCCGTCCACCCACCTCTCTGCGAACACCCCGCAACACCTGTACGTCTCCCACCCCATNNCGCGCTCTGCGCACGCGCCGCCGCTCCCCTCCCGCGCATGCGCGCCGCGCTCCTCCCGCACCCCGCCCCGCCTTTCCCTCCCCGTTAGCGCCCCCTGCAGGCGCGGGGGAGGCGCTGCCCCGCCGGCTCCCGGCTCCTCACGGACTGCTCGCTTGAGAGGCATCGGGAAATGAAGGGAAATTAAAGGAAGAAGCTGTTTTTTGGGGATTTTTTCCCACCCTAAATACGTACACAAAAATTAAGTTTCTAAACTTGGGCGTCAATATGACCGGCTGCGGTTCAAGCCGATAGAGACTTGGCTGAGAGCAAAAAGTGTCCTGACCTCGCAGGTGGGTTGGTACCCTTCGCTTAGTCTTCTGTATTTATTTAATGTTCATTGTTTTGGAATTGATATGCATCACTGCCACCTCCTGACAAATTAGGAAATGGTTTTTCAATTAATCAGCAGGTTGTTTTTGGTGAGAGGTACTGCGAGCAGCAGTGTTGCCTTTTTGCCAACCTGGAAATGAAACTCGAGATTATTTTAGTAAGGAGGGAATATAAAAGGGGATCTTTATTTGAAGGCCTTCAGAGGCAGTTGTGGAAAGACATCCACAAAAGCCCATTTCCCCCAGGGGTAAGTACATTTTCCAGGTTTTAGAAATTAGCATAATTTATAAAAAGCACCAATTATGAGGATAAGTGTTGATGCAATTCCCCCCCCTAGGTCAAGCCCCTTCTCTGGAGCCCCCCTTCAGCACCAGTTGTACTTTGTCCATGGAAATGTCTCTCAAAGAGTTGTTCTCAACCTTGGTTCCCAGGAAGAATGAAGACAGCCCCGGGGCTTGGAGCTCTGGAATTTGTTTTGTCTTTCTGCCTAGGGAAAGGCCATGGAAAGGTACTGGGAAAATGAGTCAGTAACACAATAGACTACAGAGCTGCAAATATATGTGTGAAGAATACAGAGAACATATAAAAGAAAAAGGAACAAAAAGGAAGACCTAAAAGGGATCAGCAGGAGTGAGGGCACTTGCTGTTCACAGAATCACAGCACGGCAGGGGTTGGAAGGGACCTCTGGAGATCATCCTGGCCAACCCCTCTGCCAAGGCAGGGTCAGCCAGAGCAGGTAACACAGGGATGCAGCCAGGTAGGTCTGGGATGCCTCCAGAGAGGGAGAATCCACAAACCTTCCTGGACAGCCTCCTCTGTCACACTCAGTGCGGAGAACTTCCTCTTGTTGAGGTGGAACTTGTATTTCAGTTCATGACTGTTGTACCTCATCCTGTCACTGGACACCACTGAAAACGGGCTGGCACCTGCCTTTGAGACATTTACATGGATTGATGGGATCCCCTTTCTTCTCCAGACTAAACTGTCCCAGCTCCTCATCAAGAGATGCTCCAGACCCTGTGTGCAGTATTTAGAGGAGGATTGATGAAGGGCTCTTGTGGTGTCCTGCCCCGTTATGGCCACCTGGGCTCATCACTGGTCCTCAGCACCAGCTCTTGGCCAAGCCCAGCCTAAAGGCAGCCTTGGCATTTTGAAACATAATCTTCATTTTGGATCACTGACACACAGAGAGCACAGTGGCTCGGGCAAAGTGGCTGCAAATCCAAAATCATGTTGGAAAAGTTACACATTCAGCCAGCACCTGAATCCTCAGTTCCTTTATCTTGTCCCCAAGCCCCTCTAAAGAACAAGCAAGCAGCATCATATCCAAGAGGTCTCAGAAAGGATCTTAATATAATTTTCTGAAGTACTCTTTACTGCCCCATATCATACAACTGAAAGTTCTGTCTACCCAGAGCCATAGGGGTAATGCAGGAATAAAATGATAGACAACAAAGCTTTTGTTTTTTATTGTGGCAAAATATGGAGCATAAATACTTAATGTCTCCTGATCCCATAGAAGACTAAGAATTTTTATTCTTGCATCATCTGTAACTGAGCAGAATAAAATATTTTGTGGATTCCGCACAGTGCCTGCCTTTGTTTTAACAGAAAATGGAAAAAGAAAGTACCCTGTGAAATATGAAGTGCTACCTTAGTGCAATGAATTTACAAGACATTGTTAGAACATAACACCTTTGTTACTAGGCTTTTTCTATTTTTAGCACAGCAACATTGTCATAAAGAAAAAAAATACAGCTACCTAATGAGAATGATAATTCTCCAGTGATTTCAGCAGCTCTCCAGATAAGCATAAGCCAAACATTAAACTCTGAAGCCATATAAATAGTCTAATATTTACTGAGTACTAAGTACCTGACAGTCTCCATTTATTTCACTATGAATTTATCTTATTTATCTGGTCACGTATGCCTGAGAATGGAGTCTAATTTTAGACACCTATGGGAAATAGGCCAAAGATTACAAGATGAGAGTGATACAAAAGAATGTGAAAACTGAAAAATATGAGCAAAGGAACATTTATTCCAGTTAAGTGTGCTGTGATGTTTGGGCTAAAATTGGCTGTTTGTCAGGACCTGAAGGGACATCAGAGCCTGAAAGAGTCCAAGTGAAATATCTCAGCTTTGTAGGTATTGAGCCACCAGCACTGCCAAGATCAGATAGTTCTGTTGGTCAGTGACAACCAGCTGATGCTGGGTTTAGAAAACCACATGGCATAAACACCCAAACCCATGTATTGCATGGCAGATTCTTCAAAAATTAAATTGTAGAGCACGTGCTGCCTGAGGTTTCACTCTACAGAAGCCCTGGGCTTCTGATGTTGTTTTGCACAATTTCTTCCATTCCTTTCCTTTTAGTGTGATGAGGTTTATGGGATGGGACTCTGGAGATCCCCTCACCTGCATGGTAGAAGTGTATACAAGGAGGAGGAAAGAGAGGGTGGTATTTGGGGCAGAAGGGTGGTCAAGCTGCAAGGAGAAGCTGGAATATACAAGATTTTTGTGTTTCTTCTTTTTTTTCTTTTGTTTGGGTGATTTTGGGGTAGTTTAGTTTTTTTTTTTCATAGAACAGTTGTAAGAAATACTGTTCTGGAGTCAGGTTGAACAATGGATTTTTTTTTTTTTTTAGTGAGGGAATGGAAAGGAGGGTGTGAAAGCCCATGGGAGTTGCAGAGAAAATCAGAATAGGAAGAGAATGGGGGAGGAAGTTGCATGAGGAGAAGTTGGGCAAGAGGAGTGAAGCAGGTGGGTTAAAAACAAGAGGAAAGACAGAACTGTAGAGTGTTCTCATATGGTATATGTATGTATGTGAATATATATTTATGGTAGAAAAAGCACAGATGGAGTAATTACCAACATTTGTATGCAAAAAACCCCAAATCTGTATTTTTTGGTCAAGCTGCAGACAGATGTTATTAACCAGATGGACAGAATACACTCGGTGACATTGGAGCAACACCCACCACATTGCCTCATGATAATCTTGATTTTATTTCTTCTTGTTTGTTCTCTTAGGATCGAAAAGTACTGATACTAGCAGTGATTTTTAAGTCAAAAAAAGTGTTTCCATTGTCTTCAGTGAGCCTTTGGTATATGACAAGGTTGCATGTTGAAAATGTGTTGGGACTGGTTTATTTTACATCACTGTGGAAAAAAAATTCAACCAAAATAACCAGCACTGGTTTTTTGTAGCAAATGGAATTGTTAAAATGTAATAGACTAATCTCTGGTGTCTTGTGGAGTTGAGAAACCAAAGCAACCCTGAAATTTGTAATCTACCCATTGAAGATTGTATCTTGCTCTCAGGAAAAAAGAATTCAGTGGTTTTGTAGGGAAAAATCACAAATATGAGACATTTGCCTAGACTTTGTAAAAGGAGCTGTGCATAAAACTCCTTAAGACTCTTTATTAGTTAAAATAAAGTGGAGCACTCTGAAAGGATGACTTTCCAGGGAGACATGTTAGGTGATTAGACTGTGCAGCTCAGTGGGGGATGGGGATGATGTTGTTCTGATGTGCTGTCACACAGTAAGGGATTGAGGAATGGAGGTAATAAACCCTGATCTTAAAAGTTTACACTGGGAGAAGGAAGTGAGACGAGGCAAAGCAAAATCTGATACGCAAAGGGAAAGTCTGGCTTAACTCTTCTGGATGGAATTAATCTTGGAGCACAGATCAAGGTGATTCTTGAATGCCTTCTTGATCAGCAGTGACATCTGTGCAGGAGAAGGGCATTTTCAGTGTGACACATGATTATGCTGGCAAATCCTGGGTGCTTTTGTTATTCTTGAACATGAGACTTCACAAAAATGAGAACAAGATTCTCCATGAAGAGCTTGATTTGTGTTTTATAGTATATTTAATCCAATACTGAGCTAAGTAAATGCATCAATTTGCAACTTATTCAAACCAGGGAGGAAAATTACCTGTAGGTTTCTGTTGTTTCAGGTGTAAAAATAAACATCTAAAGATGTGAAAAGAAGCAGGTATCTCCATAGAGAGTTTGCTGTAGAGCAGAGTGTGCTGTTTTCTCCTTTAGCCTACTGAAATCAGAATTACTGCCTTCCATGGACTGATCTTCTTTGATGGCCTTGTAGCTCCTTCTGGAGCTGGGGTTGTGGTAAAGTAACCATCCACATGGACTTCCTGACTCTAGACCAGGCCTTTAAGAGGGAGTTTTGCTGGGAGGAACACAGAACAGCACACTGTATATTATCATAGAATCTTAGAATCACGTAGGTTGGAAAGACTTTTAAGATTAAGCCCAAGAATAAACCTAACACTGCCAAATCCACCACTAAAGCACATCCCAAAGTGCCACACCTGCCTGCCAGTATTTGTACTAGGCTTTTCATTTTCCATTTCTCCTCATTTTCTGGCAAACAGCCCAAAAAGATTAAATATAGAAGTGTCCATACAAGAAGGAACAGATGGCCTCTCTCTGTTCATGTCATCTTGTGACCCCAAATGACAATGGGGGGCATTTCTTGTGCAAAATCCTGGTTCTGCTGAAATCAATGAGAGTTTATCACTGACCCCAGTGGGGACAGAATTTCACCTCTTAATGTTTATTAGATGCAGCAGGCAGAAAGCAGACTCATAGCTGTAAAAGCTGTGACATTTTATGGTTCTGACTCTGCAACCACTCAAGCACATGCTTAATTTTGCCACAGTAATAAAGCTAAGCACTAGCTAAAGTGTTTTCAAGGAGGGGTCTCTTTTACACTTGAACAAGTCTATATTTCATCATAAATCAGGAATTCCTCCCCTTCAAAAGGAAAGGATTCTGCATGTGATCATCAAGTTGTTTCTACTTTGCACAACAATAATTGCCTTTTTTTTCAGTTTTTGTCCAAAAAAGGCAAAGGGAGAGCAAGGAATGAGTACCTCAGCTGAAGTGGTATTGCTCTGGTGACATTTGACTTAATTAATTTCAAATAGATTCACAAAGGAAATATCAACTTTTCAGTATTAATTCTAAATACTTCAGACACTGGCTGTTTCCTTAAAAAAGAGAAGATGCACAACACTTTATAGTCAATTTTTTTTGTTAAGTTTTTAAACTATCATGGACAGCACCAGCATTGGTCTTCGAATCAGGGAAAATTCTGCTTTTACAGATAGCAGTATTTTTGTATTTTTTTCCACCTAATTTTAGCCAAAGCACATCAGGAGTGTAGCAGAGTGGAAGTACAAGAAAAGGAATTCAAGTTAGATGAATTCAGACCTGAAATAAAGCATAAAATTTTTGTGGGATAGCACTTAACACATGGAATGACTTACCTTAGGATTTATGAGTTGATGCTTCCCCGTTATTGCCAGTCTTTATATCAGGAGTTTAAGAAAGAGAATGTGGGTGAGTGTAGAGTAAATCCTTTCCCAGGGTCTGTCCCAATGCTAATTTGTTTTATTTCCATTGTGGAAGGAACCAAGCAGAGGCTGAACTTGGGTTTGATTTTGTGCACTTGCCCCCTTCACCCTGCTTGGTGAGGGAGAAGCAGGAGAGCATTTGGGGCACCTGGAAGAGGCTGTCAGAGGAGGATGGTGATGGTGTGGGGTGGCAACAGAAGACCTGAGAGGTGGAAGGGAACATGGGGTGAAGAACATTCCTTCACTCTCCCAGCTGTGCTTTCCAGGAGCCTGGAAGCACTGGGAGAAGGAAAAAACTGGGACTGGTGTGGCTGGCCCATGAGTAAGAAAATATGAGAGCCCAGGAGTTCAGCTCTGGAAATTACTGGTTTTCAGGAGCTTCTGGGTTACAGTAATGGACGTTTTACAGTGCTGTTGAGCTGTGTGTTGAAAAAACAATCCTTCAGCCTTCAACTAATTTAGTTACCATCTGTAAGCTGTTTAAGCCATTCCCCTTATTTCACTTTCCCCATTTAATTTTGCTCTGTATGCTTTTTCTTCATTCCACCTCCTACATATGCATCTGTACATGGGTGTGTAACTGAGGATTTTCTATAGAGCTGGAAAACTGTCACTGATGTTCTTTGTGGACAGAACAAGGTAATGCTACATTACTGTAACCCATCCACAGACTGCTGGCATTTTGCTGGCCTGTTCCTCACACCAGTGTATTTTATATAGACACAGAAAGAGTGAAATACATTTTTTTTTTAAAAGTGCTTTTTGCTACAAAACTCCAGCACTGACATTTGGGTAGAAGTCTGAGTTTTATTTTGTACAAAACTCAATTTGCTACTGGATTTCAGATTTCAGAGGTAGTATATTAAAGTTGTCCTTAGCTCACCCAGCTGAGCATCTCTTATGTTGCATGAGATTCCCCTGGAACCCGGGGGCATATCAGTTGTCGTGGCAAGGCATAGTGAGGTGAGCTAATTAGTAGCATTCCAACCTATCCTGGGCTTTATTGGCTAGTAGTGAAGAATCCCAGAAGAAGGAAAGTGCTGTAATCGTGCCAGATCCATCCTGTGTTTCCTACAGTTTCGCTCTAGAATTTTTTTCATACATGTTGTCTCAGTGCCAGTGCTCGTGGTCTCTGAAATTAAAAGCCTTTCTCATAAAGGAGATTATGAGATTAAAAATATTGCTTGTAAAGAACACATTGATCCTCACTGGGAGGATGACAGACATAAAAACATCAAATTACTGATGTCACTAAATAAAACTAATTTAGGAGATAACAGTACATTTCTAAACAAATAGCAGGAATGTATTAGATTTACAAACTGCAAGAACTTACCTTCCCAGTGTGCTCATTCTTCATTTATCATTTTATAAGAAAACCCCTTAAACTAAAAGTTAGTCTCATACAAATGTCACTTGCTAGCTTTCTTGCTAATCCAGAGGAAATATTATCCTAGTGGTCCCTGAGGTCCAATGTCTAGGTGTTGGATACATGATAAACTTTCTTGAAGCTTTCTCAGTGAGATATAGTCCTCTGGAGACAGCTGTGGATTTAATTTTTCAAGCTTTAGTACAACCTAACCTCTTAAAAATAAGATTTAAGTTTCCCTTGTCAGGTCACTTAAGAGTTTCTTCTTTTATTTTACTTTTTTTTTTTATTTCCCTCCTCTGCTACTTGCCCAGACTGTTAATCCCCAGCCTCTGGAGGAAACCATCTCAAACCTTTCACATCTTGATCATTTTTTGGTTCCAAAGGACAACACACATACATTTGACTTTTGAATTGTTCTAGTCTGAGAGTTTATCTAGAAAGTAGCAATGCAAAACAAACGATTTCTTGGTCATGTAGGTTTCTACATCAGTTCTCACAGGTGGTTTTTGCAATTTTTGAGCCACTCCTCTGTGTAAGAGCAGTATTTCACACAAAGAGGTGTGTTTCCAGTCTCTGCAGTGCATCTTCCTGTGTGTTTATGCTGTCCAGGAGCTGAGTTTAATCTAGTTTTCTTGCCCCTTGATATTTATCACTTAGCGTTTCAGAAATGGTAAATTTAATGTTTCAAGGCAAGCACAGAATTTAACTGGCGAGTTCCTGGAGTATTGAGCAACTCCACACAACTCAGAGACAGGTTAAGGATAAAGGCTGATCAAGCCAGCAATGTCACAGACACTGAAATGTATCTGATATTATACTCCTGATGCTTTTACTGATCCACAAAAAGTGCTGCTTACAGCTCCTCATCTCTCTGCTGTGCACACACACTCTCATAGGCTTCTGCCACAAGCTAAAGGAGCTAAAGGTGTCAGAGGTTTTTCAAGGTCACTTGTCATATTTGTTCTCTACAGTCAGCTTTTCTTTTTTCCTTTCAGCTCATTTTGCTTCGACTTCCTGAGGAAATTAGTTTTATCTTGCCTTACCTATCCATGCATTCATCAGGTTTCTTCTCTCCCCCTCTTAATAAACTCGTGACATGTTGCACCAGTGAAAGATGTGCATGGAGTCTGCAAGTTAATTAAGTTTCTAGAGGTCTGAGTGCTCTGGCTGCCAGGTAGGTGAGGGAGAGACCTTTGGTGCTGACTGTGCTGAGGGAGAGTTAAGCAGAGTTCAGCTCTTTGGCAGCAGTGAGGGGTCAGTTCCTCCATGCACATTCTCCAGACAGAGAGCACAGAGGAGCAGTTGGGCAAGCTGTCCCACAGCAGCTCCAGGACAGGCAATTTCTTGTCCAGGGTGGAACTTTCCCAACAGATGGCAAGTGAGAGGAGCTATGGGGCTTATTTCAGATGGAAGCAAAAAGACACATCTAAAAGAAGCTCTCATGTTGCTCTGTGGCTCACAGAACAACTCATTTCCCAGTTTAGTTCTAACTGAAGTTCTGGCTGAAACGATGTTCCCCACCACTGCTGTGAAATGTGCTTCTATGTCAGATCAGGGAAACCCAGTCTGATGTTTGCAGTCCGAGCCAACAGCAGGGAGGGATCCACAGAGCTGCAGATCTGAAAGTCTGGATCTTTACATCTCTGCCTCTGCAAAAAAGAGATGCAGATTGAGAAGGTTAAATGGTCTTTCTCCTCCGTGGTCTGCACTCAGCACTGCTTTCTACAGCTCTGTTGTTACCCATTGGACTCTCTCAAGGTGGAGTTTCCCTTTTGTCAGGATGTTCACACTCCACACAAAGGCTGTTCCCTCCTGACATCACCAGTTTCATGTCACATCCCCAGCATGTGCCCTGTTTTTCCCACCCTGGGCAGGCTCCATGCCTGGGCCTTCCAAGGGTTCAGGAAAATACCTGGTCTGGCTCTGTGCAGGAGCAGCATGGAAGTGCTAAGAGCTAGCCAAAGCACACGTCCTGCCTAATGGATTTAGGCTGTTCCTTAAATCTGCTGCCAGTGGCTGTGAGACACAGGATAACTGGGCAGTAGCTCTGTGGTCTGAGCAGATGGGTCAGTCTCATGCCTTAGGTAGGAAGGATCCAGCTGAGAGGAAGTGGAAAGGCATGTTTTTTCTGGCAGTGTTGTGTGCAGAAGGAGCTTTGATGGTGTGGGTTGCCATCTTTCTTTTGCTTTGGAATTGAAAATAAATCCTTGAGAGACTTTTCACCAAAGCATTTCTAGCAGTTGCATGCCAGAGCTGAAAGACATTAAGGCTAACTTATCTCCCACTTGCCCAGTTCTCCCTGAGGGGTTTCTGCATTGATTTTTGTGCTCATTCATGAGTGCAACATCCTCTTCATCCCTTCTCACAAGCCCCTCTGATCACTCCTTAAAACTTTCTTCTTATGTGCAGTCTTCAATGGCCAAGCCAGGCAGTTTCCAGAGCCCCTTCCTCCTTGCTGAAAGCTGTGCCTGCATTCTTAAACAGAGCTGTGGGGGCATAGGAAATGTGCACACTCACATGCACAAGGCTACAGCAGACTTGATCCTGCATTTTCCAAACCCCACAAACCTCCCCACTCAGGCAGGAGGAGATTTTTGTTAGCTTTCACCTCAAAAAGGAGCTTTACCCTGCACTTGAGCTAACAGAGGGCAATAGACTCAAAATTCAATATTGAAAAGAAATGCTTTTAAAAGATGGCTCTGAGCAGCCCAGCCCTTACTGTATCTGGAGTCACATATCACAGTGAAAGGCAGCATTCCACACTGGACCTAAAACCTTCTCAGGCTCCATCAATTAAACCACCACATCTGGGGTGGAAGAGACTCAGCAAGGAACTCTCACTAGGGTTCAATGAGAACCAGATGTTGTGGGCACAGCTGTCATGCTTCTTATCAAGAACTACAGAGCAGCCCCTGCTGCAGTTTCATCAGGAACCCTGCCCTTCCTTCCCTTCATCCTCAGCACTGCTGAGCGTCCTTAACCAGAACCAAATAAAATCCTCACGGCCAAAGTGTTCCCCAAATATTGCAGTTTGTGTTAGCATACTGTTTGTGGATCTCCAAATCAGGCTCCTGCTGGGACTCTCACTGTGCTTGGGACACGATCTTCAAGCTGCCTCTCCTGCTCAAGGGTGGCTTCACTCACCCCCTTTATAATATAATTTAGTGTTGGCACCAGGGCTAGAAGGATTAGAGGGAAAGAAATGTGTGTTCCCTCCATAGGGATAGAGCTCTGGCCAATTTCAGTTACATTAATTTTAATATATTTACCCATAGGGCTCAGATGCTGTGTTTTGCTGCTTTAGATGGAATTCCAGATTGCTAAATTCCAATTGTATAAACGAGAACAGATTGCTGCTGTGACTGCACCCATGAAAGCACATGGGAATTGTGCAGGACATGCCCTGAAGGCTGTGAGTCATCCTGACCTACGAGCAGTGAACTCTGCTTTGGAAATGTGGTTCAAAGAAAGGGTTTCTCCCCAGACATCAGAAGTCCTATTCTCCCAAGGGTGGGTCTTTGCCCAAGGACTTGCTTTGCTCTGCATTTCCTTGCCACAGAGTGATTTTGCAAGACTGACCAGCCTGCTGGAGATAGTCTTTTTGCACTTGTAAATGATAGACTGAAACTAAATCTACCTGAATCTGATTACAAATAAACAAATGAAAAATTAGAAAGGAAATAGCCCTGCAAACAAACCAAAACATTTTATTTGGCCTGACACACATATTTTTTTTGTGTGTGAGAAAAGGGCAGAATTTCAGTTTCTCATCAACCCAAAGTACTTTTTTTTTTTTCCATTGGTCAATTCCACAGTCAGCTCAAAACTAAATTATTTCCACAGTAACAATTTAATTTTGAAAACTGCTAAGTCTGATTGGACCCATGAGTGGTGTTCAGGATTGTGACTAAGAGTTCTGGACCTCAGCAAGTCAGACAATTTGTGTATCCACTGTCATACTGCTGTTTTCCAGCCTGACAGGCAGACAGGGACATTCACTGCTGCTCTGAAGGAGCCACCGAAGCTGCAGCCAGAACAATCCAGGCAGTTGTAAAGGTTACCAGCTGCCATCCAACCTTGCAGCTGTTCTTCACTGCCCTCAGAACTGCACGTGTGCTCTCTGCCCGTGCCTCTTCTGTCGACATCATCCTGTGGTTCTCAGGAAGTCTTAAAAACCTGTTGTCAAAGATAAAACAAAAATTACTTGCTTTAACCTCATCTATTCCTGACAGCATATGCCAAGCATGAGTGTGAGGGAGAAGAATGACTACAGAGCCCTTTCTAAGATAAAGAGAAATCTTACAGCAGTCCTGATGGCTTGTCTGTGTGGAAATTAGATTGCATACCAGGTGTTTTGTAAGCAGAACACAGTCATTTAAAGGCAACATTGACCCTTTGTGATCTATGTGATACGTGGAGCTTGTGCACGTGTTTTTATTTTTCTCTTCTGTGCAGCTGATGTGTTTCAGAAGTAGCATGTGCAGCTCAAATCTGCAGGGACAGGTGGTTACCTACTAATATAAAAGCAAATCCAAGTCCTCTTTGAATATCCTGATGCTACAACAAGCAGATCCACCTTGAGTCTTGCAATAACACATCATAAGCCATCTGACAGCTTATTTTAAATGGGCAACTTAGGCAGAGATGAGCTGCAGGTGTTTTAACAAGAAGCCACTCTAGCTGATCCCTCATTTTAATTTCTGCTAAGCCTCTAGTCACAGAACTGCCTGATCTCATGGGAAGGAAGAGGAAGTCACACAGAGGAACTATTTGCTTACCCACATAAATACAAGCACATTCTTATTTTAGACCAAAAGCTATTCAAGCCAACGAGTGTCAGGAATTATGGATGTGTAGACTATTAGTTTAGTTTAGTTTACTCCACTTTATCCAGAGCTCTGGATTCTCCTACCACCAAGAAAAAGGCTGGGTAGCTAGCTTCAGCTTCAGGAAGAGTCAAATGGCCATTTGGGAAAGGAAACTAAGGTTGAGATGTGGGTTTGCTCACATTCCAGCAAGGAATATGTAGTATGGTGTGACACCCAGGTAGTATGGGTGTCATTGTGCCCATACTCAAACCCCACACTTCTTGTTAATGCAGATGTGGGATGTGTAGCAATGCTTGAGTTGTTCACAGCTTCTGGCTACTCCTGTTCAGAATATGAGTTTAGGTGACAGTGTGAACCACTTGTGAGTTGTTCTTAGCAGGAAACATTAATATGCTGCTGTTGACAAATGGAAAATTATGCATTCACTTTGTGAAAAAAAACAAAAACAAACCCAAACCAACAAACCCAACCCTGCTATTTATGTGCTCTTTATCACACAGTTCTGGGCACAAATCTGTTTGATCTAAGCTTTTACAGCAGTACAAATTGCTTTAAAAGTGCTTTAAAAGGCTCGGTGCTCTTGAGATTCACTCACTTAGCTGCACTAGGATCTGAGGACCAAGGGTGAGCCCACAGCAACTCAAAGATCACAGAGCTGCAACATGGATTTGATCACATGCAGGTAAAATAACAGTAGTAGTGTTTATGCAGCCTTCTGGAGATCTTCACTCTTTTCGTGTAGGGCAGGAGTACTGTGAGTCAAACCCACCACTAATTTATCTAAAAGGGTTGTAACCAACATTCACCCTGAAAAACTAACCCTGTTTATTTCAGAACTCACCTTTGTATTGGGTGAGAACTGTACCATGGAAAGACAAGTGTGTGTGTGTCACTGTGCCCAACAATTCTTATGGGGTTTATGGTAAGAGGAAATCTCACTTTGCTGAGTGACACCAGGATTACCTTTGGCTGTTGTGGCACCTCCTGGAGCACACTTCTCTGGCAGCATGAAGCAGGGAGATCTGCATTATGGATACAGCCTGTGCCATCCCAGGTGGCTGTTCCAGCCCCCAGACTGGCATGTGACATGTCAGCTGTGAGCTGGACTAGGGAACTGATCCTGCTTAAAAGAAAACTAAGTATATTTTTCCAGATGAGATTTATTTTCCTTGGTGAAGGCTGGGTCACCCTTGTGCTGTTCTTAAAGATTTGGTCAGATATTTGTCAGGAGGTTGCAGTGCTGCTGGGGATGTAGGGATGTACAAATGTTCCCGTTTGTATTGGGAACATCCAATTTCCTGACTGTGTTTCTGCAGTGCAGCGTACTGATGCTGCAGACACCTGGAACAAACAGCTTGAAAAGAGGAAATGTTTGTTTGCTGGAATCACAGTTTATTAGGACTCACAGTTTGTGTAGAGCCACATCCATGTTCTGTCTTCTGGCCGTCCTCTTGAGTGCCCTGCACTGGAGAACTAATAGTGAGGGAGAGACACAGAAGAAAAATCACCCTGCAAGATGTAAGTGGGACATTCTGGATAATATCTGAATTCCTTTGGAGTGAAAGCTGTACAGATTAAGAAAAGTACAATTGAATTAAAGCCTTTTTGAAGCGGATACACTTTTACCCTGGCTAAGCAATTTCCTGGTAGATTTTTTTTTTTTTTTTTTTCACTTTCCAGCACCTGCTTGTTTCAGAGGGCGGCACTCCAGGGATAACTGTGAGGCAGTGCCAAGAGCCAGCATTTCTCACTCCCCTCTCACCCGCCTCCGCCCCCTGCCACACACCCCGATATAGAATGACAGCACATTGCCACAATTTAAATGACACTGCCTCTTCCCAGTCGGAAGGACAGGTCCTGCAGAGAACACCAGCCACAGCAGCTGCCCACTCTCCCCAAAGAAATCTTCATCATGGCCTATAAAGCTGCACATTTGGCCTTTAAGTCACGCTGGCACAAGACAGACGAAGAGCTCTGTCGTCACAGCATGTCCTTTGTCTTGCACAAGGCAATCCAAAATGACTTCTTCAAGTGTTACCTTTATCTGCTGGAAAAGCTTCCCCTGGGTGAGTAGCCATGGGCAGCAGTGTCTGTGTGTGCTCTGGGAAGATGGATTGTGTCAGATGGCGGGGGGCAAACACCTTACTGACAGTGAGGAGGAGTAGTTTTGAGAAACCTAGCTCAAGAGGCTGCAGTGCTCCCTGAAGAGTCTGGAACTGTGTCTCCCAACTCCCTCTAATCCAGCAGCCTGTTGTTTCACCTAAATACTCCACAGATTCTTAGAGGAGGGCAAGGGAAAGACTTGCAAGAGTGAACAAGAAGTTTAGTTTCTGGCTGACCTTTCCTATTTTTGCCATGATTTGAGTAAAACATGCTTTGACCTGTTTGGAGCTTGGAAGGACAAATGCAAAACTTGCAGAGCTGGCAGGTGGTTCTTTCTTTTGCCTTCTACCTGCTTTGTTGTCATTCTGGGTGTCCTTAGCTCTGGTGTTTGTATTGTTTTGGAGAAGTGCTTGAAAGGTAGTGAATTAAATTTTTTTTCAAGAAAAAATTCTTTGTTATGCAGATGTCTGCAGCAGATTGTCTAACCTACTGTTTGCTCTCTGGGAGGAAAATGCTTCCAAAAATTTGTTTATAGACAAATTTCGATGACAGCCTCTAGTACAGAATGCCAAGAGGGTTTGGTGAGATTTTTTAGGTTTTTTTTTTAAGTTGCAGAAAATTAATGTTCATTTCTTATAAAAATTTGACCCAAAACAAGAAACAAAATTTTCCTATGAGAATAAAGCTAAAAAGTAGATTTGACTTGAGTCTATGTTATGTTAGCATGTCCTGTTTTAAGCAGAATTAATCAGCCTACACTCAATGTCAGAACTGTAGGAATTTTCAGATGGGAAGGATGAGCCTGTGCAATCTGTTTAAGTGAATTCTTGGGGGTTCCTTTCTAATTGAATGATCTATTTAGGCAAAAGGAATATCTTACCTGTTTGTGTGAACTGTACAGATGCCAGTGATAACTCTGCTCAAGAGGGTAGAATTCCTTAATCCTGTAGAGAAAAAGCATTTTCATGTTATTTTCGTATTTTTAATGTGTCTTTTTACAGACAGCAATATCTGCAGCTATTTAAAATGAAGCATGGAAGATAAATACTCCTATCCCTAGTGGTAGGATAGCTGTGAACAATGGAAAGGAAGGAAAGATGGAAAGGAAGGGAAATCAATTACAGGTTGTTGGAATCTCATGAAGTTGATGTAGATGTTATTTTTTCATTTGTTTTGAAAATAAACACAACTTACTAGAAACTGAGCAGGATTTCCTACAATGTTAACTGTTAGTGTAAGTACCACTATATCATTTTAAGGTTAGAAGGTACCATGACAAGCATCTCATTTAGAATTGAGTGTAAAAATTCCGGCTTGTAACTTGTCTGGGTCACAGCATGCATTTATGAACACAGAAATACCTTGGTTTAAGTGTTTCAAATGGCTGAGAACCCATCAGTCATCATTCAGCTGTTTCCAGGCCTAATTACTTTGCTCGTAAAACTATACTTATTTCTTGTCTGAATTTTATTTGAATTTCCATTCCTGGCCAACAGGCTTTGTAAAATGTTTTTATCAGACCAAAGGTCCCCTCTGCCAGGCTTTTCATGACCTGACTCATTAAAACTTAACTAATGATCTTACAAGCCTATTGCCAGCTTATCCAAATTACTTTGGCTCCATGGAAGATGGACTGTGAGCCCAGCCTTCACATGAATATGCAGCATGTCTCTTACTCCGTGGTTATTGTCAGGAAGTAAAAGTGGGCATGAGGACAGGTGGAGTGGTTCATGTGCCATGAATACACATCCAGGGAACTTCACATCCTGCTATGATGTCAGGGTCTGGATGGGGGAGAGTCAGGCAGGTAAAAAATGTTTGGATGATTGGCTCAGAGAGTTGTGGTCAAATCTTGAACTCAGCGGAATCTTACAAGGGTTTGTTCTGGGACCTGTCCTGTTTAGAACCATGGAATGGTTTGGGCTGGAAGGGACCTTAAAGCTCATCTGTTTTCAATCCCCCTTCCATCTTTATCAGTAACCTGGAGGAGGTGAAGGACTGTTTTATCCAGAGATTGCAGCCAGCTTCCAGGACTTGCCCACAAGCTCTAAGTCAGGACTGCCATCCAGAGGCACCTAAACAGGCTGAAGGAAAGAGACAGCAGCAACCTAGTGCCTTTTAAATCCACTGAAATTCCAACCCAAACACCAAGCTGTGTACCTGGATAGGAAAAACTCTGGGCAGCAGCACCACGGACTGGTGAGGGAGTGCCCTTCTGGTGGGGTTTTGGTAGGCAGCAGCTGCATGTCCTGGAACAAAGGCAGCCACCAGAATCCCAGGATAAATTAACAAAAGCATGGCTAGTTGAGTGGAGGAAGTGATGATCCCCTATCCTGCAGCAATCATTAGACCCTACTTGTAGAGCCTTGAACTGCCAGTGCAGGAAGTGACATGGAATGAGTTGGAAGATCCTCAGAGTGGTGAGGGAACTGGAGCACGTGCCCTGTGAAGACAGACAAAGGGAATGTTCAGCCAGAAGCGAGACCAAATATCATCCTGCTAGTACCTACAGGAAGGTCATGAATAAGATGGAGGTAAGATCTGCACAGTTGTGTGCAGCATGAGGACAAGGGCTCAAAAGTAGTCCAGTCTGGCTATAAGAAAAATAATCCTTTTATGTGAGGATAGTCAGGCATTGGAACAGTTCGCTCAGGGAAGTTGTACAATTCTCCATCACTGGAGGCTTTCTAAACCTACCTGTCTAAAACCTGATGGACCTCATCTGTCATCATGTCTGTCCCTGCTTTGAGCAGCAGTTTGGACCAGAGATTTCCTTAGGTTTCTTTCAGCTTGGACTATCCTATGATCCAGTGCTGTCTCTGATAGAGAGGACAGAATGTGGCAGGTCTGAACATCTCTGCGTAATGACAATTTCCAGCTCAGTTCAGAGTGGACCTGAGCAGAAAGGAGCTGAACTTCTCAGGCTTCAAGACTAGAACCAGATATCTCTATGTAAACAGTGTCAAAGGACTGGAGCAACACTGTTGCTCCAGTAAGCGTGTGCTTAACCCTGCTTAGGAGTAATAACACTGAAACCAAGCCTCACGCTGAATCCTGCAGTGCTGCCCAGGGTCAGCAAGGTCCAAAGCTTCCTCCAAACTCCCCCCGCTCCATCCCTGGGTTCAGTGGTGGAGCTCTTCTGGGCATGTTTACTTAGGAGCTGAGTGTATCTGGTATCACAGCCTGTTAAGAGAAACATGTCACTTTTACAGACCAGGCTAACATTTATAAATAAAAGACATGAGTAACTTCAGGCCCTGATCCAACAATGTACTTAAATGTGTGTGAGAGCCCTTAAGCCCAGTGGACTTTATTGGAGCTACTCAAATGCTGGAAATTATGCACGTGTTTATACGGGCTGTGGGACTCGGTGCCAGTGGGCTGAGATCTGCAGTGGAAAACTCAGAAGATCCATCCCTGGAGACAAATATTCCTGCGTGTGAGGCACGTGGCTGTAAGTAAAATCTGCTTTGGGGGTGGGATGATGTTCATCCTCTATAAAACAGAATTTACATGATACTAAGCCCACAGTAGAGAGGTAGATTCTACCATGCACACAGATAACTATTTTTCAGCTGATGCACAAAGCAGATGTTGCATTTAAAAGGGAGCACTCAGCCAAACTGGAATTAGTTCAGCATCTTGCAGAAAGCAATTGGAGCCACAAAATAATGTTCACAAATAAAAACTTCAAAAAAATTACTTGCAACATTTACTTCTGCCAGGGAAATTTAGTTGAGGAAACCCTGAAGTCAAGAACTGTAAGTCAGTGTACTGCAGGTTGGGATTGCACTGGATCTTACATATTAAGCAAGCCCATTTCTTTCTAGATTTAGACCAGATGCACTGGAAAACAACATTTTTAACTGATCCAAAAGAAAATATGAGAGATAATGTTTTGAACTTTGCAGGGCAAAAGGCTCAGGTGGATAGTGTCTGTCTAGTCTATACTGGTTGGCATTCAGCTGTAGATCACCACTCTGCATCCAGACTGTGCTTGCAGTGACTGAAAATTATTGATGTCTCATGACTGGAGTGACCTTTAGGGAGGCAGTTCGTGCCCTCAGGCTGCTTGAGCTGTGGGTTTGCTTCAAGCACCTCTGCCTGGGGACTTGCCAGCAGATTCAGCTGAGGGACAAGTGTGCCATGAAAAAGTTTCTTCTTTACTGGAAACACATTTCTGACTTTAAATCTTACAAGTTACCTGCCTTAACACTGAAAACCTCATATGTTAGACATCTGCCTGCCTGTGATGTCTGAGGAAGTTGCAGCCTGCATTGTTCTATCCTGCTCATGCCCTACTTTACAAAATTCATTGAAGGCAGGCTGTGTACCCATAGCAGGCCTCACAAGTATTTCATTTCCTGATGCATGAGGCAGTCCCACACGGGTCATGGAAAGGGAGATGCCTCTGGCTAGGCAGGTCCTGTGATGAGGGCTGCAACACTGACAGCCACCAAGCACATGTGGCACTTGCTTCTCTTTTGGGGGAGATTCCTGCAAGCTGGCAAACCTCCTCCTCCCTGGGGTGCTGCTGCTGGAGCCTGCATGCCAGGCACAGCTGCAAGGCAGATCAGAGGTGAGGTTGATTGGCTGTGTGTGGAAAACTGGGTTGTGCACTGGGAGAGTTGGCAGTGCTGCAAATTCCTGAGAGGGAGCAGCAACACTGAGGGAGCAAGAGGTGGAAATCACCTCACACTGTACAAGTGAGGCTGTGGGTCCACAGGAGAAAACTTTGGGTGCAGTGCCCCTCTTTGCACTGGCCCATGTCCTTGCATGCCCTGGGGTGGGAGACATGCATAAAAACATCTTTGCACAGTTTAATGCACAGAGAAGTCCCTGTGGATGCTCACCCAGAGCTGCTTTCAGATGCCAGCACGTAAGGCAGGGCTCTGGGGCCCCAGATGGCCTGGGCGGAGCTGCAGTCAGCTGGCGTGTGCATGCAAGTCCTGGCAGGAATTCTGCAAGCCTGATATTGGTTCTGAGTGAGAAATGTGAGAGCTCCACTCCAGATCTGATATCCTGAACACCATATCGTCCCCATGTGTTGCCGCAGGTCAGGCTCATGTTTTGAGTACAAGGACTCTGAATATTTGTTGTTCATGCTGTCCTGGTGTGCAGACAGCCCGTAAATGGCTTTCCTTTCAATCTAGCAAGATGGCATAAATCACTGTCCCTTGACAGGTCCACAAAACAATCCCTGGAATCATCACTGGGTCCTGATTTGGAAGATCTCATAAAGCTGACGTACAGGGATTCAGTTCTGTTCAGCAGAAAGGCTGACCTCTGAAATAGAGCAAAAGGAGACACAGAGAAGACAAGATGGTGCCACTTCTGGATAAGGACAGAGATCCCTTACTGGAAAAATCCCAGCCACTGATGGAGTGTTTTTCCCAGGCTCTAGGAGCCACCCTGGCCAAGCCGTGCTGGGGATTGGCTTCTGCCCCCTTCGTATTAATTTCTTCAGCTAAATGGTTTCTTCTGAGTATGTGAATATAATCAGTGGAGTGTATAAAACTCCCAGGTTTGACCCTTGCTGGGCTCAGTGCTTCTTGTGGTATAAATTTCTCAGGCATAACATAAATGTGTAATGGATTAAAGCTTTAATAGTATCCGTTCAGCAGTTGACTTAAGCAGGTGATGACAAGAGGGGCTGGTAATGCTGCTTTTGTTGGATGAGGGATATGCTGGGCATGCTGCTTATATGTAACCCAATAGCACTATTCTGTTCCGAGTGGTCCTTGGTGGTAATTATTGCCTATCCTACTTCCTTTGTCCTCCCCTCATTTGCCTCCAAAATGTCACTCTCCTGCTGAGGATGGGCAGGCACACACTTATCATTCCCTGCTGAGCTTGCTTGCCCTCAATTAAATACATTCCAGGCTTATATTCAGGGCCTCTGGCCTTCTCTCTTCCTCTGTGTGGAGGGCATAACTCCTGTTCCCTGATCTCCACAAGCCTATTCAGCCCCTTCCCAGCAGCACCTGGCAGTATCCCATGGATATTTGAAGATGACAAAGAACTGGTCCCTGGTCCTTCTGTGCAGCTGGCAGGGAGCTGTCCCTCTCTCTCTTGTCATGAAACTCAGAAGGTGTTTGCTGCTGGATCCTTTCCAGTGCCCTGAGTGCGCTGGGAAGCTGCAGCAGAGCTGGTCTCACACTGCAAGGTGGTGTTTGCAAAGGTTTGTTCCCAGTGTGGCTCTGTGCCTCCTCGCTGCTTGTCTTTCACTGCCAGGCTTGGAGTTGCGGTTTTGGTGGAGGGTCTGTCACTCACACACAGGAGAATGCCTGGGCAGTTGTGTGCACACGAGACAGTCAGAGGTGATGATTTCCAAGCAAAGTTCATAGCCAGCCTCAATCCAAACTTTTGAGCTTCGAATCCATACTTTTGATATGCTGATGCATATTGAGTACAGAAAATCCCAGAATGTGGAGGATAGACCTCAGTTTTTAAAGAACAGGGCAAAATAGCCCTTTATACAGCAGAACTCACAGGTTTTAATAAAACAGCTTCAAAATACTGATCGCTGTATGTTACCAGCAGCATAGCCAAGCAATGAAAAGAAATATCCAAGCTTCTGGCACACAGGAACCTTTCAGTATATCACCCACTGATGACCTTCCTCCTGGACCTGTGACAGATGAAAATTTAGGACTGTCTCTTCTAAATTGTGTCCCCCCCTGTGTACTCATTTAGGCCTGAGACTACCATCTGCTCCTTGGTTCAGCTTACTTGCACTGCCCCAGACCATACAGTATCACTAAAAATAAACCAGAGCAAGTGCCTCATTCATCCACTCTCTTCCTGGTGCACTCTCCCTGCAGCTGTCAATAGCTGGAAAGCATATCTGGAAATCTGCACAACAGTTAGGTCAGTGGTAGCAGAAGTGATGACCCTGCATAGTAGTAAATGCTGCCCACAGCTTTTCCAGGAAAAATCAGACCACTTGATGTCCTTGGCATGTGCGTTCACTTCAAACCTGAAGCGATTTTTCACTGACATGAAAACACAGTGTGATGATTGAAATGACTTCTGAACCTGGAAAGCACCGAATTTGCATGAGGAGGGCTGGATCCCTTCAAGGTCTTGTAGGATTCAATCCAACACCGTTCCTTCCACCGTTGCTTTAGAAACAGATTTGGTGTTTTGAAGGCTCAGCTCAAGTTCACAGGTCTTCATCATCGTGCCTCCAGAGCAATTAACAGAAATATCTGTCACTAACAATAAAACAAGCCAGAAATATCTGTCACTAACTATAAAATTTATCTGCTTGCAGTGAAACTTTATGCTCTGACAAGTCAAGTCATCAACGGGGAGATGCAGTTCTATGCCAGGGCCAAACACTTCTACCGGGAGGTGCCTGCCACGGAGGAGGGAATGATGGGCGACTACATCGAGCTCTCCAACACAGATGTTGAATCCTCCAGGGAATTCCTCAGGAAGTTTGTTGGGGTGAGTAATTTCATCTCTTCTTCTGCAAAAAGTGGTGGTGATGTGTCAAAAGTGATGCTCAGGGTGCCCAGCCACGCCTGATTTAAATGGCGCCATGAGTCGCGTTGGATTTGCAGTCACAGCTCACTACTGTCCTTGGGTCTAGTCATGTGTTCTGCCAGGTCATTCATCAGCATGAATACAGATTTTGCCTGGTCTTACATCATCATGTAACTGTTTTACATCCTTTTCTAATGCTCCCAAGCTGCAATGAGCATTGTACGAGGAGTTCTTGTAGCTGGGTTTGAGTGAGGGATTAATTCTGGGACCTTTCATGATAAAATCCTTGTTGGCCTCAGTGGCAGATTTGTCTGTGCAAATTCTTGCAGTCCATCTGGGAAACTAGCTGAGACTTAAATGCCCAGTTTATGGTTTGCCTATTTATAGATATTTCTGAGAATGCTGCAACAAAACCCACTATCTCTCACACACATTGGAAGTATATAGAATAAGCTACATATTAGACAAAATATTTTTCCTTAAATATTCCAGTGTCACTGAATACCTTTTCAGGCACGTTGTTAAAGGTCTGTAAACATCTTGAAAGGTCTGCTTTGGCCTGAATTGCAAGGAGGTGCCAAGTGGGATTTTAAGGGCAGTATCACTTTGGCCCTTACGTTTCTGAAAATCCTGTTGAGTCCTAAATCTGTCTTTGGAAATCTGAAAATCTTTAGATGCATGGTCTGATGGTTTTCTGACTGCCCTTCCCTCTTCCCAGGGAAGGAGCCCACTAAATCAGCTCTACAACAGTATTAGATGTTAAGGAATCCACAAACAAATTTGTTAAGTTCTCCTGCTGACAAAATGACTAGTTCTATATAATGGTACCATAGATCTTTAATTTTCTGCTCAAATGTACAAATTTGGGATAGCCAGATGACCTTTTTTTAGCTTTAATGATCCACTGTGGGAAGACAGCTCAATAGGTTAATTAGATGTTGTATATGGAAAAATAAAAAGGCACAGTTTAAATGGATTGGGATGGAAAATGAGTGTGACTTGACAACAGATGGAAATCATGCAGAGCAGTGGAAGGCAAGGGATGGCAAAGTTTGCTGGACCTGATAGAGGGAGACTTTTGGGGCCGTGAGCCAGCAGAGCACAAGTGAATAGCTGCTATTTTTCTATATCAACAGTCATTTGTATAAATGCTGAGGCAAAAAAAGCCTCCCAGTATCATGCTGTCAACAACCACAAAATGAGAAAACACAAAGGAGGTTCACTAAGGAGCTGAACCTGATGGTAATTTCTGAATGATGTTTCTGAAAACGGCATTTTCAGAAGAAAAATGAAATGCAGTTGAGGCACAGTCCTTAAATTTTATTTAAGTCTTTTTAAGGACTTTTGTGGAATTCAAGTGGTGCATAAGTGTGTGCTCAGGAGAAGACTTCACCCTTCCTAGACATCACATAGATGCAGTTTCCTGCAGCAGGTCTGTGTCACCCTGTTACACTTTCTCCTCTCCAAGACCCCAAAAAGGAAAGAAGTACAGTCTGTGACAGAGTTCCACATGCCAAAGAGGAATCATACCCAATGCATCAGCTGTGATGACAGATACAAAATACTCCAGAGCAAAGTTCCTACTCCTAGAATTAGCCAGGGATAGAAAGGATACTCTGAATGGCCAAGATCAAACAGGAAAAAAATAAAAAAGCAACAGAAAATACTCTGCACCTTTTGCTTATTCTGATTTAATTTGTTAGAGCCTGTCCTCTGTTGAGATGTAGTCAATTGATTATGTTACTTATGTTTTATTTTCCTTTCTTACTATTGAAATTTGAATCCTGCTCAACCAGATACAGATATTTAGTGGCTGTCTGTAGCAGTGGCTTTATAATAAAGCTAATGAACTGTCTTATCAAGTTTATGGGTCTATGAATATTTTTTTAACCCCTAAGGTGATCAAGATAGAAAAAACCAATCTGATTCACCCTAATATAATTTCTCCTTTTTAAAGAGAAGTTTAACAAAATTGGAAAACAGGAAAATTTGTTTCAGATCAATCGAACAATTTTTTTTATTGTTTCACCCTCTGAAAAACTTTTCCCTTTGTTTTCAAGTGCTCAAGTCAGTTCCAAAATAAAAAATGCACTTTAGAAATGAAAAGTTGACAAGCTTGGTTTCTTTTTTCCTTGAAAGTTACGAAAAAAAAAAAAAAAGTACTTTGACATTTTCAACATTCTTTCCCATGTTTTTTGGGCTAAAAACGACTCTCTAGATTTGAAATACCCATTTCACAGAGAGTTTTATCCATTTAAAACTTTACATTCTGGCAAAACTAGTGCTCCCTAAAAAAAACACTTGCCTGGTTCCACTCAAATTACCCCTCTTGGGTTAGTTTGGCTGGCGTGGAAATGCCACGCAGTGACATTTCCCTTCCATGACTGATGCTGCATGCCTTCAGGTATGGCATTTCTTAGCACCACTGTAAACTGAGCTACAGATTTCTTTACCATTGGAGAATTTATCTTGCCTGGGCACATGGAAGGAATTACAGAAAGGGACTGAGGGCTTCCCTTATGTTTTAGCCCCTCTCCTTCGCGGGCGAGCGGAGTTGAAAGTGCCACTGTGCTCGAGTTAAGAGGTTTTATGTGTGTGTGGGCAGAATTCAAACCAAGAGCAACATGCCTTGAGCCAGCAGTGCTCTGCAGACAAGCTCCAGGCTGTCTCAGCTCCAGGGTTATCAGCACAGCTACAGCCCTGCATATTTATGGCAGCATGCTAATGCCTCCATGCCCACACAGCCACTGCGTTTCCAAGTGCCTGATCCGGAGGCAGCGAGTAAAAAAAGAAAATAAAGAAAACAAAGGAAGCATTAATTCGGCATTGGTTGTGAGCTGGAGGTGTGTAAAATATTACAGATGGAGATTATATTGACTTTATAGCTCCCTCTCTGCCCTCAACGCTTTCTCCCTTTCTTTCCCCCAGCTCACCTGCGTGATTGGTTAGTTGCTGAGTGAAAACTTCTTGAAAGTGATTTTTCTCCAGTTTGATCAGGGTGATAGAAGAGATGTTGTTGAAAACGTGCTCTTTTTTTATTTATTTAGAAGGAAAACCACTGGCGTTTTTGTCTGTTTCTTGAACTCTGATTCTCTTTTTTGTCCTACACGGCTTCACTGCCTTTCTGCTCCTCCAAGACCTGAAGTAGCACCAGGAACACATCCTGCAGCTCTTTTATTCCAAATGAAATTTATGAGTGCCCTATTTAGCTTTAGAGAACAATTTTGGGGTGTATATGTGTCCTAAAGGACAGTGATTCTGAGTAATGGGAAGCAAGTAGTCAGAGGAGCAGTCAGTCTCAGATTTTGAAGCCTGTTCTGGCATACAGTTTTCACTTATACTATTTTTTTAAATAAGGAGTCTGATTTTCAGCTCAATTAGACTTTTGGGAAAATGTTTGCCTTCCAAAGAAAATGTTAATACTCTGTCAAAGCCCCGAGCACTTCCAAACTGAAAATATATTAGCTGAACATGGAATTATGTCAACATTTTCATTACGGACGGAGCCGTGGTGTTTCACAGGGCTTCTCAGCTGACTGCTCGAAGCTCTCACTCCTTTTCAGCAAAGTGTGGGATCTAACTTCATCTCCCATGACTGCTCCCTCTCCTTCTTCTGGATGGCACACAGAGATGTGTCACCAGAGGTCCTTGCTGTGACATGTCATGGGAGATGAATTCCCTGTTTTGAGCGAGGTACTGTGACTGTAGATTCTGTGAAACACAAATGTTGGAGGAATTACCTGGCTTTGTGTCTAATTCTGTTGGTGGTTTTGGTAAATCATCTCAGTTTTCTCAGCAGCTTTCTCAAAGATATGCAGTTGATCCCATCAGTGTGGACCTGTATGTATCTGCCAGCCAACAATGTGGAAATCCACCTTGTAGAGATCCAAGACACAGCTCCTTCTCCTTTCCTGAACTCCTTGTTACCTCTTAGTCTGGTCCTCAGTAAAAGCCACGTGCTCCTAAGTGCAGCCTGTGGATGAGGAATGGCTCCCATTTTCTGGCTAACTACAAACAGGTAGTCTCCAGAGCCCAGTAGGGTTGAAGGCCTGTGGACTGGTGCACACATCAGGACATTAATCTTCCTGGGCATACAAATTGGGAGCAGCAGCCCTGGAGACTGGTGAGAGCCCTTGAGGGCTGTGTGCTCTTTCTACAGTTACTCCATGTAATCAGATGCTCGCCTGGGCTATTCATAGTCATGTCATTGACAGTGCTGTCCTTTGACCTTAATAATCTACTGAATTACTCACTGAAGCCAGGCCAAAAAATTTATGATTTATGCTTGGTTCATTACAAAGGGGGGGGTCCTCCCAATAATCAGGAAGAGCAAGACTCTTCCTGGGCTCATTGCCTTTGAGTGCAGTGAAGTTGCAGCAGGGACTTTGGCCCACAGCTTTCACTTCAACACTCAGTTCCAGAGGACAGGGAAAAGGTGTTTACATTTGCCTTTAATATATTTGTGTAATAGATAACTTTGGCCAGGGGAGCTCCTACCCCACAGTCAGTGCATGTGTAGACTCAGAATTTCTGTTTTACAGAACAGCAGCAAGCTCTTAAGAGCTGTTTTATAGCTAGAATGGAAGCTTTAGGGGTGAAATACAGCTTTCATTATAAAGCTTCTTCTACAGAGCTTCATTATTTTCTCATAGTCACAGCCTTTGTGCCACATTTTTTCATGTCTGATCTCTGTCCAAAGATGACATTTATGAAGAAAAAAGGAGCAGTTAAGCAAAACCAAGTCAATCGCCTTTCTTGTCTCTATGCCTAAAAGAGAAATTCTGTATATGCTCCAGCCCAAACTTCTTGAGTTGTCAGAAGTTACCCACCACTCCAAGATCTTTGTTCAAACACAATTTGTTTTGAGAAGTGCACTTTGATCCCAGGGATTCTGTGTATCTGCAGAAATGCCTGTGGGCACCTCAGGAGTTCTGTGCTGCTTGCATGCAGTGTTTGGTGTACTCTTCCTTTTTTTATTAGGTTTTTACAGGGCACAGAGTGAGGCTTATCTAGCCACACATCTGCCTGTGAGGTGTGAACACTTGAAGTTGCAAGGACTTCACAAAGAGTGGATCTTCTGAGAAAGCTAGGAGCTTGTGAAAGACTCTTGTCTCTTCTTAGACTGAGCAAAAACTCTCTGTACAGCAGTAAATGCAGAGAGAAATCCCACTGGGAATGGACAGCGAGAAGACACCAGGCTGGCTGGACACATAGGGGACAACACTTGCTGTGATTTTTTTTTTCAGGTGGTATTTTTCAGGTTTAAAATAATTTTCTTGCATCCCACAGGGGGTGGGGAAAGCTGGCACCAGCCGTGCCCTGGACTGTGGCTCTGGGATAGGTCGGATCAGCAAGCACGTCCTGCTGCCGGTTTTCAAGAGTGTGGAGCTGGTGGATATGATGGAGAATTTCCTGGCTGAGGTGCCAAACTACCTGCAGGGCAAGGAGGACAGAGTAGAGATGTATTACTGCAAAAGCCTCCAGGAATTCACACCAGCCCCACGAAGATATGATGTCATCTGGATTCAGTGGGTTTCAGGTTAGTTCTGTGTGATCCTTCTAGCCTGACATCTCACAGAATAGGCAACCTGTGCTCAGAGGAGGCTCTCAAACCTTTGGGACTACTCCTGAAACATCACAAGAGGCTTCTGAGAGTTCCCCCAAGCCACATGCACAGTGGGTACAAATCAAGTTGTTTTTTTCAGGTCACATATTGGAGAAACGTACCAGCTCTTGGAGGGCAGCCTGCATGCAAAGGTGCCTTACATATGGATTTTCTGGGGCAGAAATACTCTTTCTGAGTTGCCTGGGGTGCAGAGAGATACACTGGGCTGACCACACTTGTGAACAGTGGTTTCTGAATCTGTTGACTATCCAGGCTTGGAGGTATTTCAGGAAATAATCAGGAAAAAAGCCATAGTGGAATCACCAATACCTGTTAATCAGATCAGGTCTTATTACGTGCACTGATGTTTATCAGTCCCACAGCAGCCCCTCCTACATAAGAAACATCTTCTTCTTCTCCTGCAGCCACCCCAGTGAACATCCTGCAGCATTTAGAGCAATCAGATAATGAGGGCTATGTACCTTACCAAAGAAAAATAAAATTCTGTGCAGGGGAAAGATTTTCTGCTAATCAATGAACCAAAGTGTCTGTGGTGCAGTTTCAGAGGGCAGAAGGAATTATTCAAGAGGAGGTCTGAACAAATTGCTTTAGACCAGCATAATTTTCCTTTGTATTTTTGTTTTTCTTTAATAATGAGTCATTGCAGTAAATGTAACTCCTGCCTCACCTTTTGAGCAAATCCAAGTCAAAATGAGGAGGAATGAGCTTAGACCTATGTAAGGCTGTGCTGGTCAGATATGTGGCTCCTAACTAAGAGAGCCTGTCATATTCTTAGCATCAACACAGATCTGAATCTTCTTTCTCCATCAATGTCAAGGAAATATAGAGTCATCTTAATCATTAATCAAACTTCTACCCCTATCTTGAATTTGGCTGAAATATGCCAGCAAATTGATTTGATGGAGCGAGGGTAGGACTGTCAGCTAGAGACCAAAACCTTGAAGATCTCATTTTCTTAGGAAACTACACTAAAAGCCAAGTGAAGAGAAAAATAAGTTCCAAATTAGGTGTTCAAAAGCTTCAATGAATCTTTCCAATAAAATCTTCATTTGTCTTATGCACACATAAGCATGCGAACCCTGGCAGTCATTTTGTAAGAATAGCAGAATTGCAAGCTTACATTTCATCTAGAAATTACCATTTTCCTTCAGCTTGAAAGGTATTCAGCTTTAGGTTTTGGGGCTTTTTTCTTTTTAATTTTTTTTTGTTGTTGTTGTTAGGAGTGGTTAAAGAAACTTGACATGCTATGTCAAAATGTGGTTTTGAAATGACAACTTCCATTTTTAAAAGTTTAAATCTTCCATCAAGAAAATGAGATAGTTTAACAGGAAAATAAAGGTGATTACTTTTCCCAAGTTTTTCATTCAGTTTCTGATCACCTGTCCTTGTTTATTCATGTTAGATGTTCCACATGTGAGAGTTCTCATTTTGCTCTTCTCTGAGCTCTACACCACTGTTCTCAACAGAGCTCCTGATATTTGAGAAAGAAGGATAAGAAACAGAATCTCAATAACATATTGAAAAAAGCACTATTTAAAAATATATATGTAGCTTCAAAAATCCCATGGAGTAACATGAGGAGTTTAATTGGCATTGTGGAAGGTCTTGCATTCTTTGCTGGATCTTTGATCTAGACCTCGTTTGATGGAATGATATAGTGCTACACAAAATTACAGAGATTTTTTAGCAGTAAAAGACAGAGGGGACTGGGATTATCTAGTTTGACCTACTCTATATCCCAAGCTGTTCTATTCATTCCTTTACCCTTGTGCTAAGCCAGTAGTTTGTGTTCAATTAAAACATATCTTGAAAGATTCAACCACACTTGGTTTGAGGACTTCAAGAGGTGGTAAACCCCACTTCTGTTGGTAGTTTCCAATGGGTAATTGCTTACACTGTTAAACAGTTGTCACTTATTCCCTGTATGAATTTGTTTGGCTCCAGCTTCCTTCCACTGATTCTTATTATGACTTAAACCACCAGATTAAAGAACCCTTCAGCACCCACTATTTTCTCCACTCTCCTCAGTGGCTTCTGTCCACATCTGTTGCTGCTACCAGTATGGATCCTAAATATTGACTGGAGTTTGTATTTGTTGATCTCCTTGATTTGCCCAAGATTTCCAAACTTTCTGCAATAAACAGGCTGTGGAGACTCAGATCAAGGCACCATTCCTGAATGGTTAATAGTGATCTATTTTCCATCTTTTCACCTTTAGGATATCTGACAGACAAAGATCTCCTGGAGTTTCTCATCCGCTGCCAGGGTGGCTTGAAGGATAACGGGGTGATCATCCTGAAGGACAATGTGGCCAGGGAGGGCTGCACCCTGGATTGCCTGGACAGCAGCGTGATCCGAGACCTGAACATCCTGCACAGCCTCATCGAGATGAGCGGACTCAGCATCCTGCAGGAGGAGAGGCAGGAGGGCTTCCCTGAGCAGTGTGTCCCTGTCTGGATGCTGGCCCTGCAGAAAGGCCCTGGCCACTCCTGACTGCCCAGTGAGCCTGCACAGGCTGGGATGTGGATGAACAATGGGGCTGGGAAGGGTAAAAGCACCTCCTGGAATCCTCCTAGCCATGCCCTGCTCTGGGGCAGCATCTCCTACAGGGTCAGGAGACAATGACAAAGCTTCTCCCAGGAACTTCTAAATCCTCCCTGCTCCATCATTCTTTCCATTCTTAAATCTTTCCTAACCTCCTTGTCAGATCTCTCTTCCGTTAAGGAGTCAATACTGCACAAAACTAATAGAAAACAATTAGGTCTGCAGTTTCAGTAGTAGTTAATGCATTTTGGGGTGTTCTGTATGAGGTGTTAACAAGCCTGGTTTTTACTATGGCACTTAAGTCCTCTTGGAATTGAAGAAGGATCTGACAGATCACTGAAGGAGGAAATCCAAGTAACTTCTGGAAAACTTCACCCAAATTTTGACTGTCCTCTCTACCTGTACTTTAAAGTATTTAAATCAAGAATCTAAGGAAAGTTTCACCTCTTTGTTGGCATTTGCTAGGCAGTTTTGGTTGGGGTTTTTTTGGGTTTTTCTGGTTTGGCTTTTTTTTTCATTTGTGTCAATTTGGACAATAAAACAACCTGGTTAATTTTTCCATTTTTAGGAGATACTTCATCTTCCTGATGTCTCTGCTGTAGAACAATAGTAGTGCATAAGGAATTTCATACTCCAGGGGAAAGCTTGGCTGACAAATATCTGCATGTTTGCATTGAAATTTTGTGAAAAGCTTGCCCCACATATTACATTCTGGAAAATATTTTTTTTTTCAGAATGTTCACAGTGGAAACCACTTGAAAGCCTCTCTTTATTATTCATACCACTGTACATTTCTTTCTTTCCCACATTCAGAACAAGTCTGGCACCATATGCAGAGCTAATGGGATTTCACAGAGCGTTAATAGTAAGCTGTAAGAAGAACTAATACAGTATTGTATTAATTAACAACTGTGCTAAACTGCAGAGAGTGTTAGTGTAACCCAAAAGCTATGATTTATATTTGAAGAGCAGCTGTATGAGCCTGGATTTGAAAATACTGACATGCAACCCATCTCCTGAAGGCTCACAGAAATTACACATTTAGCTTCTTGTCCTCTTCGTAGAGGCACAGAAAGTGCTGTGGGAGGACAGAAGTTAATTTTGCAAAAAAATTCAGAATTTGGAATTCTGCTTCGTTCTAAAGATGTGAAGGGGGAATTTCAAAATTTGTTATGAGGGAAAGCTACATAACCACAGTTTTCCAAGTTGATTAAAATTATTTATCCAGACAAAATAAAATGTTTCTTTTGAATTGAACTTTTAACATAATTTGCACTTAAAATGTTACTAAGGCTTGTTCAAAATTTTAGAAATTAACAACAACATTAGAAACATTCTGACTGTCAGAATTTTTATCACATTTTACTCCCCTGAAATGCAATCCTGGCAAAGCTTTTCAGACTTTATAAAGAGTTGCACTATGACAAATCTCTCTGTGCTAGTGGAAAGGAGTCCTATAAAACATCCCTCACATGACAGCAGGCACAATTGGCTGTGTCAAATATTGTCAGCTGGGTTACATTAACTAAAAAAGAAGCCTGGAGATAACAAGATAAGGGAGTCTCTCAGCTGGATTTTAGTACACATTGCTGTCCTTTGATAACAAATCTCCCATTTTGATTTTAATTGCATAACTCATCTTCTTTGGCAATATGTTTGCACATGTTGAGAATTACCAGTTTATGGCAGAAGGCTTTCTGCCATCAGCTCTTATCCAGTAACTCCTCTGTTAATGTTCCATTGCTAATTGTAGCATTAAGGAAAACCACACTGGTGATTTGGTGAATATTCTGGCATTTCTTACAGCCCAGAAACCTATGGTTCCCACAACACAGATGCTTCTGGAATGTTTTGACTAATTCTTCCATTCTGATCAGCTGACATTGGATGGAAATTGAGTAAGATTTTTGTCAAGAAAGATGCATCAGTCCTGTAGCAAAAAAAAAAGAGAATATTTACATTTTTTCCTTTACACGGATTACAAATTAATTTGCCCTTCACCATTTTTTCTTCCAGCCAGAGATATCTGCCATGGTAAAATACCTGGGGACTGCTGAAGATCCTTGTGCAGTGGTATCTGTGCCAGGCAGGTCTGAATGATGTTGTCACTGCAATGGGGAGGGAATGGCATTGTGGAAACGGGGGGAATAAAGAATTTTATACAAATCTAAACAGCTGCCACATCTTACACAGGGCACAATATATCAGCTGGTCATGTGCACACCAGAGTGGGTGCAGTTCAGTAATGAGAGATGTGGTTCCAAGGTGGATTTAGAATGCAAAGTGGTTCAGGATGAAAAATGGAATATAAATGACTGGTGTGGTTACCAGTGAAATACATTTTTCAGTGTAAAAATGTTCTTCCTGTGTCTTGTGTATCTTTCCCATTGAATTTCCAGAATGCATAAACATAAATATATAATGAAAATTGGTTCCCTTAGCTATGTGAGAAGAGAGAAAAGTAAAATCTTAATTTAGTAGAAAAACCCATATTTCATGGTTTCCACATTCCTGAAAATTAATGTTTCATGGCTATGTTGCTTCCACAGGAAAATAGTAAAGCTTTTCTGGTGACATAATGAATCTCAAGAGTAAAGAAACTCAAGTCCTTCAGGAGCTTAAATGCATGAGAAGGCTACAGACTGAATAATATTTTGGTTTCCTCCCTTTCTGAGGCATGTTTTAATTCAAGAACTCCCAGTCATCTAGTACAGGCCACCCTTAAATGATCCTTAATTTGGGTGAGGGCCATTCTTGGCTTAGAAATTCAGGGCTGTCTGCATTTTACCAATAGTATATCATAATAATAAATAATCACAAATTTCAAACAGAAGATTTTGCTCCAGCAACCATCACAGCTCAAGCTGTTCATGTTCCAAAGGCAGTTCAGATATTGCAAATGTCCCTTCATTCCTGACTGGAAGAGAGCACCATTGTTTTGAAACGTGCATCTGAATGGATGTGCTGAAATAGTTTTGTTTCAGAAGTACTGAAATGGTATCAGATATTTTTAGCTTAACTTTCTTGTTTGGATGTTTATATAAGCTAGTTTGAACTGACATCTTATGTGAGATGACATGATATGGTGTTGAAATAGTTGAAGTGAAACATCAGTTTCCTACAGAATATGCTGATAAAACCAGCACATTCCCTGTCCCTAAATTTCGTGAGACAAGTCTGTAGTTTTCAGAGGAAACTGATTTCAAGAGGAACAGCCCTGTCAAGCAGCATGTCCCCAAGCTCTCTTTGTCCAGACCTATCCATCCACTCAGGCAGCTCAGCATGGATGGAAGCAGCCACTGGAGGCTCTTAGACAGGCAAGAAGAGGCAGCTGCCACCTCCAGAGCACTCTGAGCAGCTCAGAGCAGGACTGGACTGAAATCAGAGCTTGCCCTGTCTCCAGTGGCTGTGCAGTGACAGTGCGTCCTTGTTACAAGCAGCTCAGCACCTTCACTGTAATGTCAAACAGGAGTGCAGTGTGTCCTGAGAAGCTGTGGCTGGGACTTGGAGAGCCAAACATCTGCTGAAGGTCAGTCATGGGACCAGCACGCTGCATTCAAGGGACAGGTTAGGACTGCCTAGTGCCAGCTGGCAAAAGCTTTGCCAGTTAGCCCACCAAGAGTCCTGAGTACCTTTGTGCCATTCATTTGTTTTTTTCCAGGCTCCCCAGAGCATTCACAGTGGTGTATCAGACAGTAGACCTGTCCAGAGGAACTTCACTCTTATGTGTGATTAAAACCGATTGTGCTGCATCCCATACGTCTCTTCCTTTGATGCTTCTTCCAACTTGCCAAAGAAAATCCTCCTCCACTTGCCAAAAATTATTTGTTTTCTGTGGACATCACCACATCTCACTGAAGTAAAACAGATTGTCTTTGATTTTAAGAGGAGGTAATTCTGTTTGTCTGAGAGCAATAGTGACATTCTGCATTTCAAACACTCAGATTAATTCCTTTTTGGGTCTTTTCCAAATGATGGCAAGTAGGCACCCCCAGCCCACTGGACCAAACAAAGCTCATCTTCTCATCACCATAAATAACAATATTTGTATGACACCCTACACCTCTAGGCCATGAAGAATGGGGTTTATTGTGTAAACTGAGGCACAGAAGGGTGATCTGGGCAGCATTACAGCTTTACCCAAGTGGTAGCTGTGAGTGAGTAGCACCTCTACAAACCAGGCCACCAGAGGAACTACAGAATGTTTTGCAGGCAGACATAAACTGTGCTTGGAACAGATTGAAACAGCACGGTTGTGGTTAGCCTGCTTAACCCAACCTGGAATGTTCTCCAAAGAGAGGGCTCAGGCTGAACATTATGCTCAGGAATATTAACAGCTTCTGTTCCTTTCAAAGAGTGGAAACAGCAACCCAGTGTATGCCTGCAGCAAAAATAAAAACACACAATTGGTGAAAAGTCTCTCTTCCCTGTATTGCTCTTCAAAGAAATGTTGAATTTGCAGGCATTTCAACCTGTTGTGGTGTCTTCAGGTTCCTGAGACTGAGGTTTTTAGAGGCATCTCCATTTACCTGTGCCTCTTCACAGTGACTTGCTCTGATTTGTAGGTACATTGTGCCTGATTGTTCCCTTCTCCCTCATCAAGCCAAAAATCAGAGATCTAGGTTCAAAATCTTTCCTTGGGTTGTTCCCCTGTGTGTGCACACACCTGGTAACAGTTTCAGCTGTGCACACACCTCTGTGTAGGATATATGCAGTTTGTACTGGCCAAGGTGACCTGTGCTCCTGGCAATATGTGTTTCTTGCCAGCTTCTCACGAGGCATCTGCTGCCGTGGAACAGGGACTGCTGTGTGATCTGGATCCCCAGCCACTCAAAGGAATTCCCTGTCTGCCAAGGGAACTGTTGCTGGATCAGCTCTGGATGCCATCTGCTCGACCTGGCCCCATCCCAGCACTCCATGGCAAATCCCCTAGGTGACATCTGACATGTCTTGTTGGTAAAACCCACTCGGATCTGTCCCAGCATCTTGGAGCTAATGCTGCTTGTGTCTTAAGCCTCTCAGTCATGTGAGGATTTTATAATGTGGGGCACACCTCGTGGCTGCCTTCTCCATGGCTGCACATGCTCACAGGGCACACCAGGTGCTTCTCACCTGATTTGGACATCCAAGAGAATCTCATCTGAGGGTAAGGCTTCCCAAAACTGTCACTGGGGAGAGAGGTCAGCTCCTCCCAGAAAGCTACTTCCCTCCTGTGGTGGTTATTCCGTACACACAACTGTAGCAGAAGCCTAGGGCACTGTCTTAGGTCCAGACAAGTAATTCTTTGGTGTCTGAGAGAGGTGGGATGAATTTCAGCTCCAGTGGATGGAAATTCATGGGCCCTGCTGTGAGACTTCAGTGCACTCAAGTCTGTTCCTTCTCCCACAGATGCAAACTTGGATCTGCAGTCCTGGCTGTAAAAATCTTACAACTCTGAAAACCTCTCCAGAGGTTTGAAGTAAAGGTTGTTGGAAATTGCTCCATCTTGGACCTTTTGGCATTTTCCTGTCAGAAGGTATGGGCACAGAAACTCCTGAAAACTCAGTGGAGTGCAAATCACACTGTTATTTGGCTGGTACCTCTCTCAGACAGATACCATGAGTTTCCTGAGAGGTACCTTTTGCACTCTGGATTGATCAGTTTACCAATGAACCAGGGCTGACCTTCTGCTGGGTCTTACTAAATAACACTCTAGTTTTATTTATGGATCAGTATGTGAGTGCACTGCTAAATAAACAAGTGACTTCCCCTAAAATTGGGGTACCATTGGCAAACTCTTAAAAATCCAACCTGTAAAATAAACAGACTCCAGGAGTTACCTCTTACTCCTGCCGCTGCAGGAACTTCAAGGTAACAAGAAGTCAATAAACCCCCATCAACAAAATCCCCACTGGGATCCAGGCAACAGAGTCTCTGAAGCAGCACTCATCAAGGGAAACTAAGTGATCCAGTAAAACATTAGAGTTCCCAGAGGAACCATATTTACTTTGATTTGAGGCAGCCCTGACCACTCACCAAGGGCAAGGAGGCTCCTGTTGGATGGTGTCTGTAGAGTCCCTGTGCTTTCTGCCATGCTCCCTGCCTGATTCACCCCTAAATGCCTGCATGCCAGGGTAGAGGGACCCTGAGCAACAAGAGCTTTCTCACCCTACACCAAATCATTTCACTGCCCAGGTAGGGTTCAGCCCCTGTTGCTCTGTTCTCCTCGAGCTGATGTCTGATAACACCTCCAGTTTGCAGCATGAAGCAATTCTGATTTCCATAGGCAGAGCAAACCTGGCCTTGGCCCTAACACAGCTGGGATCAGGAGCTCATTTCCTCTTTTTCTGGGCTCTTTCAGCACAGGCAGCTTCATCCTGCCTCCCCCAACAGAATGCAATCTACAGCAAGGAGAGAAATACCACCTCACAAAAGATGGCTTGAAGTACCAAGGAGATCCAAATCAGCTGTACAACAGCCAGGACAGGTGCATGTACCAAACAGAAGGGATTTAGGAGCCTTTGGAAGTGGATTACTTTGCACCACTGCCTTCTCAGGTAGACAGGTCCCCTTACAGTCAGGCTTCTATAGCCCTTAGCATTTCAGCATTAGAGCAGCTTGTAGTGATTAGGATATTTTACACTCCACTGTCAGGTAGGGGAGGACTAAGTGGCTTCATTGCATGTATGGGGAGCCCAAAAAGCAGAGTACATTCTTCTTGTCCTAATTCAGCTGTTTAGGGTATTGCAGCTGCCTAACAATCAGGGAAGCAAAGCCAGCTCCTCTGCAAGACTTTTCAGTGTATCCAGTGCTATTGGACAAACCTGACATTAGGAATATTCTGTCTTTCACTGCTGATGGGTGGTTTGGTCTTCAGCTGGGATCAAATGCAAGATGGGTGGAATCTCATCTTGAGGGAAGAGGGGCCTCAGAAATCTGTATGAGTTAGGGCAGGGAACTAACCCAGCCCTCCTTAGTCACAGCCATGTGCTCATGCCACTGAGGCATTTTCTCTTTTATTTGTGTAAACCAAGGGGATTTGAGTTTCCAATATGGTAAACAAGGATTTAACTACTTCCTCCCTCCTTCCAAATAACTTTCCCTGAAATTAACATGGTAAACAGAGCCCCTGCTCTCAAAAAGCCCTTTTGGTGATGTTTTTGTAACTGATCTTCTGCTGGAAAACAAACAACTCGCATTTCTGCTAAAAACAACCCAAGGGAACCTCTTAATAATAACATTACAAGCAGTCTTATACCCTGCTCCACTGGGTGCTGTGACAAAAGAATGGATACCCACCCATGGGTGGGTTTGCAATGCTGTGGAATAAAGAAGCTCTGGGGCAGCTGGCAGCACACAGCACAGAGAATACCTCGCTCCCCTCCTGCTTTGCATCTTGCTTGGCAGTCAGAGGAATAAAGTGAACATAACAGCATCTATCCCCTGGCATTAGGAGTCAGAAAAAGTGGCCTCATGCCACGTGTGAATTGCAAATATGGTGGTGGGAAAGGACCCTAACCCTAGATCTTTTACACCCTACAGTAATAATGGCTTTCACATAATGACATTTTAAAAAATGATTGTCTTGTGTTTGTAGTTAACACCCTTCAAGGCTTAATTCCACGGTGAAGGTTAGAAAACTGTTCTTTCAAAATGAAAATTCTCATGTAACAGAAGTGGATCCAGCTGGCCTTTTTAGACTGCCCTTCCTTTCTGTCCCATAACTCTGAGTGCACAAGGATAGCCTGATGTATCCATAAAAGCACAGTGGCAGAAAACAAAGATCAAGACAAGGTGGAAGAAGAGGCAGTGTCACAAATGTGGAAAACAGGACTGTGCTACTCCTTTTACCTGGAGAATAGTGAGAAAATTCCTGTCTATCACATAGTCTAGGAACATGGTTTGGAACTGTGCCTTCTAAATGTCTTTACTTAAGGCTGGGCCTAAAAGCACAAAGTAGCTTACAGTGATTTCATACATAGGTCTCAAAGGTGCAGCACAGAGAGAAGCAAAAGGAATCCTTATTGTGGAAGGGAAAATGATGGCCCAGAGCATCAGATCACTGATCAGCCGAGTTGGGAGTCCCTCCTGAATCAATCTGGCCTCCAAACAAAGCTGCTCCTTCCTCATGTGTACCACAGGTACGTTTTTCACAGTCTAGGGCTGGGTTTTCATGGGCACACTACACAGGTTTCATTCCCAAAGGAGCTGAAATGAGAGCACAGGACCAGCCCTTGGCCACAGCCTTGCACTGCAAGGAGAGGGTCTTGGTAGGGTAGGACAGGAGCTCCAGCCAGGACAGCTGAGGTGAAAATCCTGCACAAATCCATCTGAGACACCCTTGCAGCTCAAGACATCCATCAGCTAATCCTCCCTCTGGCAATCTCCCCACTTCCATCAAAGGAGTTTGGGTTACGATGGCTGCTGTCTCAATGAGTGTGACTCTGAGGAGGATGACTTCTGCAGGACAAAAATAGAGTGCTTTGCACTGACTTGGTCACCTTGCCTCTCAAGAGAGCCAGGCACTGAACAAACTGCTGCTGAGCCTCAGGAGAGAGGCCAGTCCTCACCCAGGAGCTGTGCACACAGAGCTGGGACCGAGGGAAGCCAAGTGCCTGTCTCATGCTTCAAAATAATTCTGACCTGAATTGGGCATAGAATGTGCATCTCCCACCATGCAGGTTTTTAAGCAGTTTGTGAGGCCCTGGCTATTCACTGTCACACAGACCTAGCAGTGTTCTGTGTTTGGCAGATGGAAGGTGTTAACTCACGTTTCCTGGCCACACTTTTTTGCTGGCTAAATTTTTACTTAATGATATTCTTGCCCCACCCACCCAACCAGTTTTGACCATTTGATGATTCCCCCCATCACTTGTTCCTATTGATTGTGAAAGCTCCTCTTTCAGCCTGGAGCTCACTGCAGTGTGCTGCATAAACGATCTCAGGTTCTAAGCTCACCTACAGTGACATTCCCTATTCTGGAGAAGTGAGTTTGTGAGATGGGTTCCCCTCATTCCTTTCCTTTAAATTTAAATTTTCCTTTAGAAGTACAGCTGTCACAAGAAGGGTGGTGGAATGGGGTGCTCTCGTGTTCTGTTGCAAAGCTGATGTGCTTCAAGAGGGATTTCTAGTTTCTCATTCCTTTTTCCCCCTGTAACTATTGGAACAAACTGGCCATGCCCCTCTAATCAAAGAAATGTGAGGTTAGTAAGAGGCTCCAAATACATTTGCTGGCAACAAGACAAAAGTAAGTCTACTGAGAAGTTTATGCAGAGGGAATATTTCTTGTACATACAGTTGTGTCTTGTTCTCAGATGCCCATACCAAAGCAATTACAGTGTGGGAGATGCCGAGTGCCTGGAAGAACCTGTTCATTCTGGGTCTGTAATGGAGTCTGTGAGCAGCTCAGCTTCCTGGGGTGGAAGGAGGTGAGTGTGTGTGAGGCAGGGAGGCTGGGACATGTTTATTTGGGAGGGTAACCTTTCTGGGCTGGGAGCCTGCTTTTTAATTTATTTGGTGGTCCGGGAAAATTTGTCACATCGCATTCTTCAGCTCCCATTTGCACTGAGGTGGTTACATCACCCCAGAGCCTCAGGTAGCTAACAGAGATGCAGCTGTATAAAGTGCAAGCTGGCCCTCTCATGATGCCAGCAGTGCCATTTGTCCCTAAGACAAACAAAGGAGAGGTAGAAGTCTGCATCCAGCCAGGAAAATGCAGATCCAAGGCCAGCTCTGAACTTTGAGCCAGCTCGCTGTTGGTATTTTCCACCTGTGCTTTTACCCCATCCATGAGGTCCTCACATCAGATTCAGAGACACATTGTGGCCTCTATGTTCCTGCAAGGACAAGGGCTGTCATTTCTGGGTTCCTGAAAGAAATAACTCAGCACCAGTTCCAAGGCTTTCCAAAAGGTAACTCCAATGGTCTGAGCAGCATTTTGATGGTCTGGAGTTGCAAGGCATCTTGGTTTCTTTACAACACTGTATTTTGCAAAACAAGAGTAAAGGCTCAAGGTCAGCAGGAGTTGGGGCGAAACCAGACACAGGGTTGTGGAAAAGTGCTGAGGGCTGAGGAGGGTGGAAAATGAGAGCTCCAGAGTGTGGAGTTTCCATGGCAGAGAATCAGTGGCTCTTCCATCACACACTCCCTTTTTGGTGCCATCCCATGCACAAGACTGAATACAGAACACTTTGTGCTCTTGGGTCACAAGCTCTTGCTTCGGCAAGATCAGCCCCAGTGTTCAAAGGGACATCGAGGTATTTAATGGTGGAGTCTCACAGCACATCCAAGAGGTGTCCAAATATTTCAGCCCCGTTTTTTTCACAGCTAATTACCTCTTTTTCAGGTGGTAAGGCAGTGCAGGGAATCACCTTTCACAGCAGAGAGTGCAGCAGTGTCAGAGCCAGGCTGCCTGATGCTCAGCTCGCTGTGTTCTCCTCCAGATCCTCTGCTGCCTCTGCAGAATGCTGCATCTGCTTCTGGACCCCATGGCTCATGTTTCTGGTCTATCTCAACACCAAAATCTGAACTGCTGTTTAGAACTGGCATAATTGGTTTTGATACCTGCAAGCTCTTGCAGGCAGGGATTCTGTCTCCAAAAGCTGAACCATTCCTCTTGCCACACAAAGCAACCATACTTCCAGAGAGTTAATAAATCCATGTGAGCTCTTTGAAAGAAATCAGGAGGAATTTTGAGACATTTTTAGGCAAAGGTTCTTTTTTTTTTCCCATTTTTTTTCCATGCAGCCTCCTTGGTAACCAGTTAAAACAAATTCCTCCAGACTGTAAACTAGAGATAATGGAGTGCGCCTTTAATCTCCGTTGCTACAGATCAAGTTACCTCTTAGAAATTACTTATCCTGGCCAAGCAAATGAATTGGAATTGATGTTCTTAATTGTTTTCTAAATTGCTGTTCCCCACTCCCTTCCTCCCCTTCTCTGCACACAGCTGTTTTGCATCAGAGTCTAGTCTAATGGGTACTGTCACTCACACGAGGGGGTGAAGTCATGTGGTCATAAAAGAGAAAGATTGGGGGAAGAGAGGGAAATACCACCCAGTGCATTATCTGGCTGTGACACACACAAACTGAATAGAAATAATTCCTCCTAGGGGGCTAGTCCCAACAATGGACACAGTGCTGTCTTGGGCTGGAAAAATGTGGACACTCACTGTGTTCTCTGATACTCATGTCTCACAGAGAAGAGAGATGGTTAAAGTCCTAGTTAGGGACACAGGAAACCTGAGTTGGAACTGCTGACTCTGCAGCAACCTCCTTTGTCTGGTTTTGTGCAAGTTGCTTTGTTTGTGCCTTTGTGGCTGCAATTGTAATGCATAAATAATAAATTCTCCTAGGGGCAACAATGGTCTTTCATTAGCTGTATCTTACAAAACAGCTTAACCTGCTTGCCCTCTCCAGAAAGTGTTCCAGTACCTCCTGTGCTTACATCTATCAGTCTCCATCTCACTCAGAACTTGCATTGCAAAGCCTTTGGGCTCTGGGAGCATCAGGCCAGGACTTAACACCAGAATCCCATTCCTCTATATCCCCTAAAGTGGGAACAGGTCTCAAGTCTTAAGCAGGACTCATCCCCTGAAGGCATTTTGCTCCTATAAAATTCGTTCTTGTGTGTGAAATGTATGCAAACTATTCCTCCAACTTCCCTGTCCTGCCACTATGTTCCTTCCCAACCTATAAATGACCAAGAATTCCAGTTTTGCTGCCAGCAGTTTTCCAGAACTCAGCTGTTCCCTTTTAGACTATGTTATTCCATGGACTAGTAACTGTTTGCATGGACTGGCAACTGTCTGCTCATCAGTCCATTCAGAATAGAACCCAAAAGAACCGTGGTTGTCCTCTTCTTAAAGTATTCCAGAAGGTCTTTCTTGGCAAACAACAAACACTCTTGTTATGATGTCAGATCAGTTTTCTGAGGGAGATCAGAGATTCAGTGAATTTGCTGCCCACATAAAGTCCTGAAGTGCCTGCTGGAAAAGCAGCAGACTCTTGGATACCTGCTGTAATATCTGAGAGCACTGCATAGGAGAAATCTGAGATAAAATGGCAGGAGAGAAGGAGTTTTATACAGAATGAGTTAAAAATCATGCCAACTGCTGCTAATGGTGAGGAAACCCAACTGTTGTAAGGGTGAAGTTTCTTCCCCTCCTTTTCAGTAAAGAAAACATGGATTTCTGACCTGGTCACTCTTCTGGAAGGGAGGGAATGAAATGAGCAGGTGTGGGGTGTTGTGAGATTTTCAAAAGACTGAATGTGAGTTAGGAGCAGAGCTTCCAAGTCATGTGAATCAGGTACACCTGATTGTCTAAATCTAAATGTGGGATTCATCCAGCTGCCCAGTAGCTTAAGTGCCCAGTTCAAAGCCAGGAGGAAAAGCAGACAAAAGGTGTTTAGAGCAATGCTCAGGAAGGAACTCTGACCTTCTCATCACAGATTCCTTTTATCACAGGAGGATTTTTGTAGATGTTGGAGCTGTAAGCTGAGCTCCTGTACTTTTTGCATCTTATCACACTAGCGCTGAGGAAGAATCTGCAATCAGCATTTTGTTGGAGAGGTGCCAGGAGGAAGGGAACCCGACGTGCTTTGTCTGCAGCAGAGTGTGCAAATAGGAGAAAAAACTCTCTGATGTCAATGGAGCAAGCAGCTGTGAGCCTTAGGTGGTGCTGCCCTTGCTGACATGAGGTACTTGCTGACTCCTTGAATAACTCCATTCAAGTCAACAGAACTGCTCTTGGAGTGAGGTTCTGCTCAGTGTTAATGAAGATGTCAGAATCTGGCCCATGGGGAATAAATGCATTGAGCAAGAAGGAGCTCTTTTATAACCTCTTTCCTAGAACATGTTTGGAGGCCCACATTTGCAGCTGGTTCCTATCTCAGAATCAGGCCAAACCAAGCTCCCCCTCACCACAAGATGCAAGCGTGCCCAGACTTTTGGAAGTTCAGCTCCAGATCCAAACGTAGGCCTGATCCAAAGCTGATAGACTCCCACTGACCTAAACAGACACTTGGCCCGAGTTCCCATGACTGCCACAAATCAATACACCCCACACCAACACTACTGGCATGTCTGAGTCCACGTCTGCACGAATACGATCAGTTTTCTCTTTTGTCCCTCTTGCTTTAACCTTTTTTTTTTCTATTTTTTTATTTTAAGGGAAGAGATTAGTCTCAGGGAGGCACAAACTCCCTTCTTTTCCATCCCCCGGCTGAGTATCAAACTCCTCCGCTGAGATTTCTCCACGGAGACATTGGGTTTTCCTGGCAGGCAGGGTTGCAAACTACTCAGCGGAATGTCTACAGCTCTGCAGCTCGAGAGGAGCCAGGAGGCTGGGCATCCCAGCCAAGGGAAATACTGCTGTCGTCCCAAGAACACTTTCATGGAGACTGAGGTGCACGCTGGATTAGAGCTGGCCCCGTGTGTTTTTTCCTTGGTTTCCTCTTTCCCCTCGAGAACTTGAAGCCAGGGGGAAGAGAAGCGCACGGATGAGAAATCTGGGGATGCTGGTGGATGTTGAAAAATGTGGTTTGTTAATGGGTAGGGTTTTTTTTACTTCTGGTGCTTCTGGCTTGTTCGAGGCATACACACACAAACACACATACAGAGAATAACTTGGCAAGCTCGTGTTTTCGTGGCACAGCACCAGGAAATGGGAGTTCCCCTCCCAACAGAGAAGATCAGGGCAATGAGGCAAAGGTGGGGAATCAGACCCAGCCTGAGTCTCAGTGGAGCTCTGGCCTGGACAACTCTTACACAAATAATCTCCAGGAGCTCTGAACCCATGCTTCATTGTGGACACAGACAGTGCTGTAGAAAAAACAGACTGAAATTGCTTCTTTTTCATGGCATCTGTAGTGTAAAAACGGTTTTCGTCCAAGACATTTGTGGTCGGAAAATCCTGACACCTCATAAATTATCTTAGAGGCGCAACAAAGCTTCAAAAAGATGAAACTCAGTGCTGAGGTCAGCAGGAATTTTTTTGCATCTTCTGCAGCGGAGGAGCTTTTTCAGTCTCAGGAAAACCACCACAAAAAGAGGCAGCGAGAAGGGAGAATATTTCTTGGCATGAGAACCTCAGTGCTCAGGGGACTAAGGCGTCTTCCATTATTTATTTTTGGCCACCTCTGTGTTCACACATCATCAGAACATGATCCAAGCGACCACGTCGGGCACCCGACAGCGAGGTGGCTGCTGCAGTTGGGTGACACTCCCAGGTCCACCCAAACACTCAGGCTAATTATCCTTGCACAGTGCTGGGGGCTGCACAGGTTGAGCAGCTCCTGGCTGCACTTTATAGGTGAGGTGGGTGTGGGGTAGGGCTGGAGCACTGCAAAACCACAGTCAGCCTGCAAAGAGCATGGAGCAGCATTGTGAGGAGTGGTTTATGGTCTCTATCAGCCCATACTCACAAGCAGCCAGCAGGCATTTTTTAAAGCTGTTTTCCTATTCCTCCTGACTACAAATGCAACTCTGCTGCTGGAGCTCTGCTGCCCTGCTGTGTGAGGCTGAACAAGCTGCTTAATCCCTCACACCTCCACAAATTATAGCTAGTCTGAATGAGGACAACTGCCTAGCAATTTCCCTTGCTTGGGTATTTCTTTTTTGTTACACAGAGGAGAGTTTCCTTCTACCAGACAAGAACTAGGTGGAGAAAGATGACCCTGAGGGTGATGTCACACACAGAAGAACCCTTTTTGACACAAGAACCTCTGCAGCTTGGCTACCACATGTGGTGTTAGGGTGGCACCCAGCTGTCCTCTGCAGCACATTAAACCCCAAGCTGCTCAAAGCAGAGGAAGACTGAGGTGGTGTTTGAAAGGAGAACAGAAACCTGACATCCAGGATGGCATGTGGCTCCCCTGCTCTGGCGTGTGGCAGGAAGGACCCAGACAATGCCAGGGAGTTGAGGAAAGAAGGGCTTTTTTTTTTTTTTTTGCAAGGGGAAAAGTGGAAGAGGTGTTTCTAAGGAGGCAGAGTGGGGTTTTGGGTTGTTATTTATCCCCTTTACTGTGCAGTCATCAAAACGGCTCCATTTAATCTCCAGCGTTGCTTTTATGCATTGTCTCATTTTGGAGAGTGAAGTTACAGGATATGAACTGCTCTCCATTTCTGTGGGTGCACAAAACTTTCAGATTTAAAACTTCTCTCCATCTGTTCAGCTCTCTGAGTCCCTTGCAGGATCTGACCTCCCTGCCCACTTAGTAAATCAATGGTTTCTAAGGCATGTAGAACTGATTTTATGGCAGCAAGATGCATTTCACTAGATTTATGTTATTAAACTGAAGGGGGGGGGGGGAAAGCCTCCTTTTTTTTGGGGCAGTCCTTGAGTTTTACAGGCTTGTTTGAGTAAGTAATTATTTTGGTAATGCTGGGGCCTCCTTTATTGGATCGTAAATGCATCCTGAACAGCTCTCAGAATAACAAGCAGACCTTTCCCTGAAAGGCTGAGGATTGCCTTGATTAGCAAATCTGAACATTAGTAGTTTACTTTGTGATTAGCTTTGCTGCTGAGAGCTGCCTTGGTTCATTTCTCTGGGACTACTCACAGGATTAAGAGTGTGTGTAAATGTTTGCAGGATCAGTGTCACAAATGAAAAAAAAAAACAAAATAACCCAAAAGCCGTTTCTTTGGAAACATCCTCTCTGACCATGTTAGGGAAAAGGATCAGATAATTGGGATCTTTATGATGCTTATTATAAAAAATGTTTTGGAACTAGTTCAAGCACCAATCAGAAACCACATTGTTCCACTAAATCACTTTCAGATGCCATTTCAGATACAGAATACAATTACTCCTAGTTTAAAAATATAAATGTTCCCTTCATAAAACACACACACAAAACTATTTTAATTTCTTTTATTTTTATCTGTCTTGGCTGGAGTACAGGCCTTCCACAGATGATCTATCAACAGTTTTTGTGCCATTTCTGTCTGCCAGGCGTCGCGCAGAGCCCACGTACAGTGCAGAAGAGCTGTGACATGGACTTTGGGGCTTTACAGGCAAGAGAGCTCTTGCACAAACCAGGAAGCTGGAGGCCCAGGCTTGGATGCCTGTGTGCTTAAGAAATCAATTCAAAGCAAAACCTGGAACAAGAATTCTGCCTGAGTGTTGCATTAAAAACCCACTCGAGATGCCTGGAGGGGTTCCTGGCCCGTCACTTTTGGTTATGGGATCGCTATGGGTTTGGGGAAGCAAATTCCCTTCTCTATGGGGTGGCTGCCACCCACATGCACTCCTGGTTCTTGGGGGAGCCTGAGGCCCCTCTGTGATGAGCTCAAACTGGGAGTCTGGCCCTGCTGGTGATGGGGACCCACCTGCCAGCCCTGCTCTTCATGTGCAAGCACAGGCTGGAGGGGAGGTAGGGAAAAGCTGGGGAGGGAAATGATGCCTTCAGTTTTAGCTTTCATATTTTCCAGATTCTGTTCTGCTTTAGTGTGTGACTTTGAACTTCATAGAAAGTGTTAGCAAGTTCTCTTCACAGTTTAGTTGGGCAAAACAATCCTTTTCCAGCCCCAGAACCAAGGACACTGCTGCAGCTTCAGCCCCAAAAAGTGCAAATAACAGGGAATTAAGGAGAGAATCTGGGAGGATGGAACTGCAGAACCTGGAGCTGGAATTGGACAATGAACCCCAATATGGAAACAGACCAAAACTTATATAAAGTGTGAAAATTTGTGACTCAGGGTCCCCCTTGGATGGAGCCACAGCCAGGCTCTTGTACTGCCCAAGGTAAATCCTTTGAAGGATACAGGTATTTTTAATAAATCCCTACTTTATTCCTTTTTAACTCTACCTAACCTCTGTTCTAGGTAGCCTCTCTGGGTATCAGAAAAGGCTGTTCCAGTGTGGGCTGGATGGGCTGGGCACCCTCTGCTCCCTGGGGTCAGCACTGCCCCAGCACAGCCCCTGCATAAGGAAAATTTGGCGTTGGCAGCACACACATCTCCTTCCTTCTGAGCCAACACCCAGCAGCTCCGGAAGGTTCCTCAGCCTCTCTGCAAGGTGTGACCCATTTCCCAGGAGCAGCATCCCTGCAGAGAGGTAGGGAGGGAGCCACAACAACAACAGCTGACCCCAGGGCTTGTGCAGGCAGTGGGATGCTTGGCAAAGGTGCCAGTCTGCCCAGAGAAGCCCTGGGGCAGGGTCCTGAGCCTCAGGCTCTGGTGGTGTGGCTGCTGGGCTGCACAGAGGACTTTTCCACCTCTGCCAGCACACCATGTTGACTCTGTGTTGGGACTGTCTGGGATGTGGGTGATGAAAATCTTTCCTCGCTGAAGGAAGTCATCCTTTGTCCCTGCTGACACCCTCGAGAGTGGCTCTGTTTTGGTGAGCCCAGCCTCGAGCTCCTGCCAGACGTTTGCCGTGTTTTCCAGCCCTTGGGGCCCCTGTGTGTGCTCAGCCCTGCTGTGGGACAGGAAGCCCACAGACACTCGGGAGCATTGCCCTAGAATCCAGACAAAACCCCCAGAGATACCAGACCCCCAACAAGCTGGCACAAAGCCCTGGGAACCTGGGATGAAAACAGGGATAACAAGGCTTAGGGATTCTTGAGGATGCTGCCATCTTTCAGACCCTCCACGGGCCGTCCTTTTTAATTTTTCTTCTTTTTCTGGGGCAAGCAGAGGGATTTCTCAGCATCAGAGCAACACGAGACTCTCGAGGGCTGCGTGTTGGAAAAAATATATGGAAACATTTTCATACTTTCCAAAACAAAAGATGCTAAGGGGTTTGTTGCTAAGGGAAAATTCCTCCGCTGGTTTTGCAAAGGCTGAGATCTCTGAGTTTCCTTAGCTTGTGCTTCTTCAGGAGGGCTTTGGTCTGACATTGAGAGGACACCTGAACTCAGTGGTAGCTTAAATGCAGTGTGTGAAATCCTGGCCCCACGGAAAGCAGCAGCAAGTGAGATCAGGAACTCGGGCATGGTGAGTTGGCTGACATTGCTGGGGCCTCGTGGTGGAGTAAGGGATTTGCTCTGAGCCAAAATCTGAGCAGGCGTGACCAAAGACCACTTTGCTTCCACATCTCCAGTGGCTGGGGGGCACAGCTTGAATGGAGAACAAAGCCATTTCTGAAGAAGGCTGAAGTTTAGACTGATATAAGAGTTGAAGCAGCATTTTGCAGCATATAATAAATGCTGTAAAAAAATTTGTGAAACAAATCTGAGAGAGGGGATTTTCAGAAGCTGTGGCTGTTCTTCCTAACACCAGTGTTAGCGTGGGAGCAGAGTCAGGCTGATGCAAGGTGGCTGTGAAAACTGGACCATCCGTGCTCTGAATTTTTAGTGTTTTTGACCAGGAAACTGGAGCTCTTGCTGAGATGTGATTACTTTTGTGATGTTTTGTTGTTACAAAAGAGTCACAGCCTTGTTCAAGGACCAGGACCTCCCTGTAGCTTGCTGCAACTCTTAAGAATATCCCATTGATCCAACTGGGCAATACCCTACCCAAGTAAAGAGCAGCCCACAATCCATTTCCATGAGTATTGTTTAATTATTACATATTAGTGTCATTAATCATTTTGTTTTTCAGCAAGATGGTTGCAGCATTTGCTGCAGCATACTATTTTTGTTTAAAAGAGACATTGCTAACAAATGTTTCCTAGCTCTGGTGTTAAGATGCGCTTCTTACCCCAGGGATGGAAGTTTGCTCTGCAAACAGGAAATATTTTTCACTGATGGGATGGGGAAATATTACAGGTCCTGATACTGTGAGCTAGAGAGGCAATAGTGATGGGAGAAGTGGGAATGGGTTGAAACTAAAAGAGGGTAGATTTATATTGGGTGTTGGGAGGAAGTTTTTCACCCCAAGGGTGGTGGGACACTGCCATGAGCTGCCCAGTGGCTACCCCATCCCTGGTAGTGTTCAGGGCCAGGTTGGGCAAGGCTTGGAGCAATCTGATCTAGTGGAAGGTCTCTCTGCCTATGTTAGGATATTGGAACAAGATGATCTTTGAGGTCCCTTCCTGCCCAAACCATCCTGTGATACTGATTTGATGATGAGGTTTGGGGCCCTAGTCATTGGTAGGAAGTGATTATTCAAACCTCTCAGGTTTTCTTTTTTCAAGGTTACATTCCTTGCCCATCTTACAGAAAAATTTCCAGCAAAGTGAGACAACTGCACCTGAAAGACTAACAAAACCTAGAAATTCAATAAAAACATTAAACACATTTCATGTTCTTTTCCCTCTTTTCCTTTCTTCTCTTCCTTTTCATGGCTGCCCCCTCATTCAGTAGTAATCCTGAAATACCAGGTAGGCTTGGAGGTACAGCAAACTGCAGTGGGAAGAAAGCAAATATTGTTTGAGCAGATGGAGTTAAGCTCTGGTATCCAAGGAGGAGCTCCAGCCTGGGATCCCAGTATCACCAGCATTCAGTTCCCTTTTGCTCTGACATGGGCTGGAGCTCTTCTGCACAACAAAGAAAACTCCATTCACCTATTTGGAGGTGTGGAAGCCCAAGTGTCAGGAGTCATTAGCAGTGGTGGGACAAGTGGCACTTTCCTAGGTTTGTGCCTCTTCTGGGGCTCACTCCTCATTCCACAGCAATGCTGAGAGTGCCAGAGGAAGCAGAAGCAGCAGGAGCAGAGCTAATGGGCTCAGGATGGTGCCAAAATGCCATGGGTGAGTTTCCTTGCAAGCTGCCCCTGTCAGCCTGCACCGACAGAGCCATATTTCATCTGCACACAAGAACCTGGGATTGTCCTGGAAGGCTGTGTGAGAAATGAGGCTCCATGGGCTGGTGAGAAACTAACAACAAACACCACATTGCCTCCTGCCAAGAGAATGGAGAGCTGGGACAAGCACAGAACAGCCAAAGGATGTTTGTTAGTTCTTCACTGTGTCCCTTACCAAGAGTAACCAACCTCACCACCATTAAAAGGATTTGTGACCATGGGATGAACCCACCTCCAGGACCCAGTGGATGTTTTTCATTAGAATTTTTTTTAAACAAGACATGTTATTTTTTTGTGCAAACGTTTAAAAAGTACCTGTTTTGAATATTTTTTTCTGGAGAAAAGAAAAGCAAAGAAAACCCAGTCTTTCCCCAAAATGAAACGCAAGAAAGTTCTGTTTCCACAGCTTTTGAATGTTCTGAACTTTCTTATTTATGTATTTGTTTATATTTTTTTAATGTTTCAGAAAATCAGTGTCCAGTTGAAACACGTGCACTCATATATATCTGCTTATTTAGTTTGATTGTGGGAAGTTTATTTCTAAAATATTACCTTATTGCCAATATAAAATGTTCTTATCCACTCTGGAAGAGCAAAGGAATTCAGAATCATGGGAAAAGCTCATAAGATGCAGAAGCAGAAAGAAGAGGAAGGTAGATGGCAATGGAGAGAAGCAGAGGAGAAGACTTTGGGAAGGAAACAGAGGACATTCAGTGAAGAACCACCTAGGTGAAAAATGGAGAAAGCAGGATAAGGCTGCTTGCAGAACAGATTCCCTGGTGTGGAGAAATGCTGCACAGGAGGATGAATCTGGACAGTTCTTCAAGTTCAAGAGACTGTGCAAGGATGGGATGACAAGAACGGGAATGTGCTTCTTTACTGCATATTGCTCTGTTTGGATCTATCTTAAAGTTTTATGTGACCTACCACAAAAAGTAACATTACTAAAGATTTTTGCAAAACCTGCATGTCACAGGCCTTCCCTGTCCTGGGTCACTGGAGAGCATGAGCAAGACACAGAGGTCTGGATTCCATGAGATGGGATCAGAGCTCAGGAAACCCAAGGAACACTATTCCTGTGCACTGCAGGGAGCCTGGAGATCATCCAGAATAGGGGCAGAGTCCAACTTGTGACTTCTCCACACACCAGACAAAGGAGGAGGATGAAGGTGATGTGTTTTACCCCCAGCACCTCTCTGTCACTGGCAGGCAAACCTGTCCCCAGTTCTGCAGAGCCAGCTGCTACCACCCCCTTCCACAAAAAACTGGTGTGGGGTTTCAGGCACTCACAGGGGCTTTGAAAGCCACCTCTTGGGTGTGCTCCACTCTTGAGTAAACACTGCAAGGACACCAAGGAGATCCCCTGCCTCTCAGGCAGCATGAGCCAAAGCGATAAAAATTGAAATAAAACCCCCAAAACAAAGGCAGAAGAAAGAGGGAGAAAATGCTGTGAGGCCCAGAGGGCTGAGGATGTGGGTACTGCTGGGCTTAATAATTGTCTTCTTCCCTGCTGTGCAAAGAGGAATGTTCCTGGGAGAGCATCACTGACTTTTGGATTGTTACTGGTTGGTTTTTTTCATAATATTATTTTCTTCCCCCAAAGCCAACAGGCAAGTGACATAAAGCAAGGGGAATTGTGGTTCTGAAGCTGGGAGAGTCGGGGATGGCCCCTGGCTGGAAAATGCAGGTCTGGGTTTTAAACTCCCCTCCTCCAGCTGGGTTGGGTCTGCCATGTGCAGAGGGGGCGAGTGGCCAACTGCAGAGCCAGCTCCAGGTTTGGATTCTGAAACACACCCCCCTTGCCAAAAGTCCAGGGTCAACCCCAGAGGCTCAGGAGGGAAGAGCCAATTCCAGCCCTTCTCCCCCTAACAATTCATCTGGGCACCTAATGAGGAAAGCTGTCTTCTTTGTGCTGACAGTTAAATATGTGCTCAGGCTCCTTCCTCCATCAAAAGTTTACATTATATCAGGTTTAAATTATTTTCCTACCGTGGTTGCACCCTCATTTCACAAACCTTTCGGCCTGTTCTGGCTTGGAAGGTGGAGAATTTCTAAAGATCATGAATTAAAGCAGGAAGATGTCTTCTCACAACCTGTGACCTTGTTTCCATTACCAGCCTTGAATCCACACCACTGATTTGTCTGCAGGGACAATGAGGGGGCTGGAAACATCCAGGAAGGACACGTAAAACAAAAGCTTTGAGCTCAAATAATCACAGCAAATCTGTGATTAATGCTTGGTTTGAAAGCTGGAGTTCTCCCCAAACTCATGGGCTGGCTGGACCATCCATCAGATCGTTGGAAAGGAAGCAGTTAGGATTTGATCAACATCTCAAACCGAATCAGGGAGGTTGATTAAAAGTGAACCCTGAACTCTGAGAGCTTTTTTTCATCCTGAGTTGTCCTCAAAAGAGATTGCTCTGAGCTCCTCAGCCAGGAGAATGTGTTACAAGTCATTTATGCCTCCTCATCCTCATGGCCTCTGCAGGAACAAATTTGAAGGGCATTTCAAGGAGATGGCACAAAGTAACCCCAGAGCCTGGGATTGACTCAGGTTGGTGAAAGGGAAGGAAAGGGAGTACAGTTACTGGGTAGGAAATAGGGTCCATGAAGCATGCAGGGATTTCAGACACTGGGATTTTTTGCAACATTTATTGGAACAGACAGGCTAAGAGCGCTGAGGGATAAAGGATCCCAAATCAAACAGGCTAATTGGTCTCAAATGGAGTGACTAAGGAACTCCCTCCATTCCAAAATGGGTCAAATTGCATTTTAGAAGGAGATCTCTGAAATTTGAGTGGGAGGCCTGGATAGAAAAACGAATGGATGAACTCATAATTGACATGGATTCCATTATGGCTAATACCTGTGTCAGAGCTGCCACCGAATACAGCCTGCAAATCCAGTCTGGGGGAATTCCCTTCAGAGATGTGACCCAGGTGAAGCAGACTATTTGCCATGAGCCTGTGAGGAACTGAGACTTTAATTGCAAACATATGGCTGGATAACTTTCCAGCAAGTGAAAACCGGGGGGACGGAGAGAGACCTGCTCTGAAACAGATGATCCAGGAAGGCTTTCACTATCTCCAGCAATGCTCTCATATCACTTTGTGCTGAACAGAGAATTGTAAAGAAAGGAAAATTATGCTAAAAGATAACATTGGCACAAAGAGCCCTGTGATTTTAGGAAGAATAAGGGTGAAATTAAGTTTCCTGTGAATCAGCTGTGACATGGCTCCCTGTTTTTGTCTTTTAAAAGGCTGCAGTCTGATCTTCGCCTCGCTCCTGTACTGGAGAAGATGTAAGGTGGTTTGTGTCATGAACAGTTGTGCCTGGAAGGACAAGAGCATCACCCACTTGTCTTGGGCTGCTTGAATTGCCTGTCCTGGTGTTCAGCAGGAGGGGTGAGTGTGCTGACATGAGGACGTAGGCACCAGCTCCTGGAGCTGATTGCTTCCAGGGAATCACCCTCCACATCCATGACCTGGATCAACAGGGTCCATGAGCACAGGCAAACCTACAAGACCCAGAGCCCAAGCTTATAGGCAGCCCTGCAAAGGCTGCTGGGTGTTATTTCGTGTTATTTTTCATGGCAGTGTGATCCCAGCTTGCAGCAGCACCGTGTCAGAGCTGGTGCTGGTAGCACAGGCAGCCAGGGCCAGGGGAGAGGCTGCAGAGTTTGCAGTGCACTCAGGGCCTGGGGAGTGCACACTGTGGGGTTAATCCTGCCTGTTGCTATCTATTCTGACTGTCCCAAAGGTTTTCTGTGCTTTGCAGAATACCTTTAATGCTAGGAAGTCCGTGTGTGTTTGTGCTTTCCTCTGGGACCTGCAAACATGACTTTAGGGATAATGAGGGGCAAAGAACTATTGTCTTTATAGGACAGACATAGGGCTGGCATTGATCCCAAGGACAGGAGGGATGAGCTCAAGGGAGTTTTCTTTTCTGGAAGTGTTTTTGTTTGTCAGGTGACCTTGAGAGAACAGGAACTTAAGGAGGCAGGAGCTGCCCCATGGTGGCTGGACAGGAATGTGGCTTGGCCAGTTGAGATTTGTTGAGGTTGCCCAGCATCTTCTGGGTCCTGGCTTGGGCGAAGCAGCTCCATGGTGTCCAATCCAGGGATGGACTTTGCAGGTTTGGAGGAGTTTGACTCCAGAGTGTTGGAGGTTCAAGTTCTAGACAAAATTGAGGAATGCCTGTACTTGCTGTGGGGAAGGGATTTCTCCTTCCTTGAGCAGGCATCCAGGTGAGGAGAGCAACACCTCAAGTGTCAGCTGGGAGGTTGGCTTTTGGAAGAGAACCAAGGATGAGCTGGAGCAAACACAGCAACCTGTGGGTGCTGGTTTTGTGTCTGTAACTGCACTTTTCCATGTGACCTAAACATCAGGGAAAGATTGTAAGTAGCTAACAGACTAATTGTTGCTTTGTGATGATGATTAGCAGTTCATACAGACCAAAGCACCAATTTTTGGTCAGGATAATTTTCTTTAAGGCAGTGTCTGGAGCATCTGTGGCAAAGGCTCTGGTTATGCCGAGGAGTCCTGAGAATGAAACCAAGAAAAATCAGGTCTGCAAAAACTGAAGCATTTCCCAGTAAATATTCCCTTAACCAGTGACCACAGGTCTGAAAAGGAAGATTTATACAAAATGGGAAGTTTCATAACAGCACTCCATAATAAAATAACAACGGTGATGTATGCACACATGTACACACACACTCATTCCAGATTAAATCAAATATCCAGCACCCCAAAACTGATACACTTCTATTTATTTTTTATCCTTATGACTCTGAAATATATATTTTTTTTGGACTGACTATTTCAGATAGAAGTGCTGTAGATGATTCTATCAGCTGCTGCTGGGGGTGAGCTCTTGACTTTGCCTGTATCAAAGGATGTACCCCAGCTCTTTCCTGCCTGTAACCCTTCTTGCATATCCCAGTCCTCTGCTCCCTCAAGTCCTGCTCTCTTTGCTTTACACATCCCTTTCCAGGACCCTGGAATGCACCACCACTTAGATGTTCTGTTGCCAGTGATTTCAGCATGTAACCTAGAGGCAGAGATTAAAGCAATAGTGGGATCTGTTGGAAGGGAGGAAGTTCAGAAAGGAGAGAGAGAAGGAGGCAAAAAGAAGTGGAATGGAGGAGAAGTGAAAAGGGGAAGGTGAAGAGAAAGAAAGGAGAGAGAAAGCAAAGATCCAAAAGAATGACAAATTACTCCTCTGGGCCATGTTATATGCTGCATCATTTACAGCAAATTGAAATATTGTTAATCTATAAAGGCTGTATTGTTCTCTTTTTCTCTTGGCCAGCTACTGCTGATGTAAGCAGAAACTCTTCTGGGCTAAAGCAGTCGAGAGCCTTGCAAGAGAGCCTGGTGCCAGACTGGAGCTGGAAGAGGGATTTGGCCTCTGCTGTGACAACTTTGAGGACTCAGGACTAGAGGAACCCAGGGATGTGAGGTTGTTGAGTGAGCTTCAGGAGCTTTCAGTCGGTGCTCCTTCTAGAAAAGCTAATAAAAATGCACCTTGAAATCTTGTCCAGGAAGATGTCAGAACTCTCCTACAGAGTTAATATGCCTAACACAGAGACCAGCTTAGTCATGACAGGATAAAGCATTGTCCTGCTAGGAGTTCATATATCCTGCAATATAGGATATATGAATATTGGATATATATCATGGGATAGATGAGCATGAATATTACTGCAGGTTCATATATCCTGCAAATCTCACTCCATGAGCTGTATAAATGCATCTGGGTGTATATATATCTATATGTGTGTGTAAGCTTATGCAGTTATCTGTTTTCTCCCAATAATTCAGTAACCCTTACTGCAGCTTTGCAGACTCCAGGATCCTGGCCAGCTGGAGCAGGGGAGGCTGCCAAGTCCATCAGGTTGATGGAGCCAGCAGGCTGCTCCACCTGACTGTCTGGAAGCATTTTTTTGCTCTCTTGGGAGCTTCCCAGCACATCTCCATTTCCTCTGGAAGACGGTTTGCCCATGGCTGCCAGCATCTGTGGCAGATCTTCTTTCCATGGCTGGTGTGGCTGCAAAACCCAGAGAGCTATGGCCCTTCTCAGCACTGTTTTAGCCATCTCCCAGCTGCACAAGTCCTGAAAATTTCCAAAATGTAACTCATGAAGCAGATGAAAAGACACAGGCTCTTTGCTGCTTTATAGGGATAGAGAAGATCTCATTAAGAATTCTGTATATGCACAACCTGGTGAAAACAGTAATAAATCATGGCTTTCTTTTCTTTTAAAGGAGAACTTCCTTGTCAGCAACTGAGAAAATCCTGGAGAGTTCCAAGGTGTGTGAGGAGGTAACAAGGGGACAGCTAAAATTTATATTGTTGTTCACTTTCTATGCTAATATCAAGAATGATCCTACTGAGAAAGTAAATTCTTTTGCTCATGAATCTGGTATTCAGGTGCCCTGCAGGAGCAGTGCAGAGACACAGGAAGATTTTTCACCACTTGATCTCAGCATGTGGCTCTCATCTGGCACTGTGCTCTGTCTGCTCCTTGCCTGGGACAGTGTCAGAACAAGTGGGGGTTTCAAAACTGATCTGTAGGGGGGAGAGCAGGAGCAATCCCGTTTTCCTCACTGCCCAGACTAAAGAAATTACTCCAACCTTCTGGGTCCTCATTCCAAGGAGAGCTTCTTCACAAGACTTGGAAGCAGAGGCTTGCACAGCACTTTCACTGACAGTCTGCAGTCATGCCCTGCTCTTTCACTGCCCGCTGGATAGTGTGCTCTCTTCCTGCATTTCAGGCTTGTTTTACACCTGGAAGAGACCATCCCAAATGCAGGCACAGTAGTCAGGTGGAGCCCTGAAATGAAAGAGGGGAACAGCAAAGACATAGGAGAGGTGGAAAAAGGCACCAGCAACCAGCCCAGGATGTCCAGTGGATCCACTAGCAGGATACCTTAAATTTTAGCTTTCTTATTTTCCAGATTCTTTACTGCATTAGTATGTAACTCTGAACTTCATATAAAGTGTTACAAGTTCTCCTCACAGCTCAGTCACACAAAACAATCCTTTTCCAGCCCCACAACCAAGGACACCGCTGCACCTTCAGCCCCAAAAAGTGCAAACAACAGGGAATAGAGGAGAGAATCTGGGAGGATGGGACTGCAGAACCTGGAGCTGGAACTGGACAATGAACCCCAATATGGAAATGGACCGAAACTTATAAAAGTGTGAAAATTTGTGACCCATCATCCATCTTGGGTGGAGCCACAGCCAGGCTCTTGTACTGCCCAAGGTGAATCCTTTGAAGGGCTTTTAATAAATCCCTACTTTACTCCTTTAACTCTGTCTAACCTCTGTTCCAGGAATCCAACAAGGCAGGGAATTCCATGGCAAGGAATCCATCCCTCTTTGTTCAGCTCACTGGAGCTTGTCACACAGAGAACAGACACCATGTCCTTCCTCTCTTCCTTAACACAGAGGCTCCCAAGCTGCAGCAAAGAACCCTGACAATCTTCTTTATGTCTTTTGGAGCACTTACACTTGTATTGTTCAACTTTGAATAGAGTTTTTAAAAATAGTTGGTTCTCCAGACCAATTACAGGCTTTTATAACTTTGCCAGCCAACCATGGATCAAGGGTGGGAAGTGCTATTTTGGCAAAAAAGGTGCCAATTCTTCTTATTTTGTTACTATTCGTTTGGGCTTGGTGCTTTTTTTTTTTAATATAACAAGAATGGAGGTAGAGAAAATCTGCATGTATAAAGGAGGTGAGGATTCATGAAGAAGCAAACAGGATTTTTTTTTTTTTGGCTTATGTGAAAGGGGTGAAAAAATAAGATAGCTGCATGTGGAAACATGGAAGGTCTGCAGTGTAATGAATAATAATTTCAAAAGTAATTTCTGAGATCTGAACAGTATTTATATGCAAATACTGTCTCAGAAGGTAGTGGGAAAAGACCAGCAGTTTTCCTAATATTGGCTGGAAAACAAAATTTGCAGTTCTGACTTGCCATTTCCATAGGAACCAGATGAGATGAAGTAGAAAGACTTAACAGAGGTGATTAAAAAGTATTTTATACTGAAAACAAGCTTTCTAGCTGAATGACATAAATTACTCTCAAGGGAGCAAATGGCTTTCTAGCAAGTTAAAAAAAAAACAAGTATCTGCCCTTTAGTAACTGGTTTAGAGAGCCTAAAGCACAACCTTAGAGGAACCATGGGCACATATTTTGAGGTGCTGGAAATCTAGTTTATGCTACCAGAATTTGAGGGATCCTTTTAAAATTTAAATAAATGCAAAAATCCCCTACATGCTTCAAAAATCAAGAAAGGACTTTGCATTGCTCTGAGCAGAGGTTGAGAGCAAAGGTGAGTGATGTGGGCAGAACACCTCATCCCACTGTTTGGTGTTTGGGAATTTTAACAAGAGAAATAATTACGGGTGATATCCTGCCTAATTTAAGATTTTGTATTTTAACGAAAAAAAAAAAAAAAAATCTGCCTACTTTTGTGTTTTGTTTTGGTTATTTTAGCAGTAATAATTTTGTGGTTTCTGTAGTCACCTTCCCAAAGAAGGGAGCCATCACAAACAAACAAGCTACTTCCTCTGCCGTGCTATTTCTGTTTTGGTTTATTAGTGAGCTAAAAAAAAAAAAGCTTTGATCTACCCTCCAGCTTGATATGTTATGAAATATTTTCATCAAACTCTGCCCTTAATTGAACTTATATTAATCCCAGCAAGATTAATGCAGATCTATGTTCTTAGGGGTTTCTGGACAGTCAGATGAGATCTTGCTGGTGTTGAGTTCAGTGGACACCACTGGAAGGGCAGAGATATTTCTACAGAAAATTCATTGCAGGATTGGGGGTAAGAGCAAATGCATTTAGCCTGAAGCATAATTAATGCATTGCCTACAGTTTGCCAGTATGTGTTGGTCCTTCTCCCATTGAAGTTGATGGCAAAATTCCCATGGAATTCAGCAAAGTGGGGTGGAATCTATACAGAAATTATTTTTCCCAGAACAGCTTTGCAATAACCAGTGGATTTGCAAACTCCTCACTCTGACACATTGAAATAATTTGGGACTTTCATTCCATTTTGCTTTAATTGGACTTAGCCTGCATCTGAGTCTTCCTAAATGGGTTGCTATGCCTAAAATATGTGCAGGCATGTTTGCACTCTCTGAGGGAACATGGAGGTTAAACTGGAAGGCGAGGTTATGTTAGCAAGGATATTTTCTTTTTATGCTGCTTCCAAAGGCAACCCTGTTTTGGGCTCAGCACTCTGCCCTGACCGCTCTGTGCCTCCCCATCCCAGATCATGCTGGGATTTGATGATAAAGCACATCCTCTTTCCAGGAGCCCTGCCAACCCCTACATCCTAACTCACTGGTGTTCTGGTACCTTGGGCACTTTGTGGTCACAAGGCAGACTGCAAATGTGGGTATGTCCAAACCCTCTGGAGGAAGAGAAGAAATTTCTTACAGAGCTGCTGTTGTCCATTTGACTGCCAGTTCCTTTGTTTTAGTGTTTCTCTGGCTGTGCCAGCTGAGACAGCTCTTAGCTGGATACCAGCACTTGCAGGGCCTGATTTGGTTCATGTCTTCTATAAAACTTTTCCAGCTCTGACCAAGGTATTTCACATCAGGGTAAAAATGTGAGTAAATCAGAGCTGGCATCTCTCCCAGACATATCAATTCCCTTAATTCCCTTTTTCCTGTGGCTTTGGGACAATCAAAATAGGGAATGTTTCCATTGCTGTACCTTTATGAAAGTACAGTATGTGAACACCATCTCCTGAGTGCATCCAGTGCATTTCCTTGCCTTGGTCATTACAATAGCTTTCCCTGGAAATTATGTGGGAATCAATCTGGGCTTGGCTCCAGGGAAGATCAAAACCCCTGACGTGACAGCTAATGAAACAAGGAGAAAGAAGATGGAAGCTGTCACTGCCAGCCAGCCAACACCAACATAGTCCCAAGGCAACAGGAGGTGCCAAGGTGTCTGCTTGAAAAATTTGGAGAGACCTGGAGGGGGGTCAGAGAGAGGGCTGCTCTGAGGCCAGTCTTCCTGGCAGGAAAAGCCATTTGCAGTAATGGAGGAGCAGTGGAGGCCACTCATCCTCTCTGTCTTTTTTAAGATCCAGGACAGGCTGGCATTATTCTGCATCCCTGGGGTGATGGTGCTTTGCCACGGAGCAGAGCTGGGTGGGCTGCACAGAGCAGGGTGTGGATCCAGGGGTACAAACTGAAGGCACAGGATCCAGGGTATAAAATTAAGGCACAGGATCCAGGGATATAAAAGGAAGAGGCACAGGATCCAGATGTATAAACAGAAGGCACAGGATCCAGGGGTATAAAATGAGGGCACACAGGACAGGGTGGCACAAACAGAGCTAGGCCTGCCTGTCATGAGCCTGTTTATCTCTAAAGCAGTGTTCCTCAGACTCTGATCCTTTGGTGGTCAATAAAACATCCAGCAGTGGCTCATGAAACAATGGGAGACCCCCTCTCTCACCTCCATCAGCCACAGAAGCATGGACACAAACAGAATGGGAGAAAATAAAAGTTACTATAGATTAGCTTTCAAATTTTAGTCTTTCGTTTATTTCATTTGATATATATAATATATACAAGTTGGTCTTCTGATTATTGTGCTTTTTCTGAAAAAGGTTAATCCCTGGACTCGAGAAGTTTAAAAAATGTGGCTCTGAGGGTGCTATTTTTGGAGCCAATTACAACAGCATTGAAATGTTGAAAGATTCCTTTTATTTGTTGAAAGATTAGGCTGAAGCCCTTCAGTCTATGAAAGAATAATAAACCCTATCAGGATAAAATCCTTCATTGCCATGAGGATACAAAAGCCACCTCACAGTGCTGTGTGGCCTGGGTGGAGGCACAGGGCTGGCACAGCTGGCATTGGTAATTACTAGATTTATCACTGCCCAGAAAAATGATTGTGATCTCTTGCTTCGTTCATACATAATCTCATCTTCCTGCAGTCATCTTGGACAGCCAAAATGAGATGTGTTCACACAGCGTGCCCAGTCCCTTTCAGTATCCTTCAGTCTTGTACAACCCACTCCAAAATGAGTTGTTAGAATGGAAGGATTGGCAAATTCTTGCCTCCTGAAGTCCTTGAGAGAAAATGAGCTCTACTGACCTTTTCTTCCTGGCAAGTTTTGTCATCTGGGCTGCTTGGGGCTTGGGACCGGGCTTGCAACTGAGTAGAGTTTGGTTTTCAGATAATCCCACTTAGATGAGCAGTTTCTGGGTTATTTGTGGAGCACCAGGAGTCATCACCAGGACAGAGGGCTGTGTAGCTGTGCTGGCACTGATTTCATGCACACTGGCTGCATGTGCAGGAGGGTATGGCTGAGCTGAGGAGCTTTCCAAAGGAATGGTAGGTCTGAGGAGAGGCCAGGGTGCAGAGATTAAATGGAAAAATAAACCTGCACATACAGACCTGGCATGCCTTTGTCTCATCTGCCTGAAGCAACACAAATTCAGCAGTGGAAAAGGCAAGCAGCCCCTCGGGGCAAGGGGTGTGTGGCACAAAGAGCAGGTGACAACAGTGTCCTGGGTTCTAGCCTCAGAGCCACTTGTCCCTGCAGTCACAAAGAGCAAGAGCTTCTCAACCAGTGAATGAGCTTGGTGGCACTTGTGGGCCATGTCCCACCATCTGTCATGCTGTTGCCTTTGGAAGTTCTGTCCAGCCCTTTCCCTCCCAAGCTGAGCACTGGTCCTGCCATCCCAGCCCATTCTGGGATGCTGCATTACCTGTCACACTGGAGTATTTGTGGAGCCTGAAAAAAATCACATGGTGCCTCTCACTGCTGTCTCAGCCAAGTTTCAGTGTGATTAATCACACTGTTCCTGCCTAAAGTTCCCCTCAATCACCACGATTTTAATTCCTTCCATTTAATTTCAGGCTGTGTTACATGGAGCAGCGCAGTTCCCATCTGTTAGACACCTCGGTTTCACCCCACTCCACAGCAAATGAGGTGATCCCCCTGTGTCTCTTATTTCTTCCCAGGACTGTGGTGAGCATTAATAAGCAGGCATTTGCAAAGCCCTGTGTGATCCTCTGAGTAAAAGGTTTTTACTGGGGTGAAGTGTTGCCCTGAGCAGAGCTGGGGTGTGTGACCAGGTCAGCCCAAAGCTGCGTGTGCCTTTGGGGCTGTCAGCAGGCACAGAAAGGAGAAGCTGCCTTCATTCCCCCTTTGCATCTCACATATGCTTGGCATGGAAGCTTGGCTTGGCAGGCTGGTGGGAATGGATATCTCTCACCACTCCAGGAGGGTGACAGACAGCTGGGGTCCATGGCACATTCAGCCCTTATGAAATCAGCCCCACTGGGGGTTTGTGAGGGGAAAGGAAATCTGCCCGCCCTTGGGTCTGTGAATTTGTCATCAGGGTGGAGGGGCTTTGGGGCAATGGGGGCAAAAAAGAATCTCTAAAGAAACTGGTTTCTATCCCAGGTGGTAATTCCAGCAAATGGAAAGCAAGCCTAATCAGAAAAATACCCCAAACCAAAAAACATGAAGTTCCTGCTCGTTAATGTTTGCAAGGCTGCTTTGGGCAGTTGTTCCCTGCTGATGTAACCACCCTCATTCATTTCTCACCAGTGGGCTGATGATGAACTTAGGCTTAGTGTGTGATGTTTGGATGGCTGCAGTTTTGTGGACAGGTCCTACCTTTTTATCAGGATGCAGGGGTGGAGCTTCAGGGGCAGCCAGGAGTCACTTGTCTAATTCCAGCCTTTCAGATTTAGAGAATTTGGGGTTTCCAAATGGTCTGGTGAATCAGAACAGATTGACACTGCCTGGCACCTCTCCTCCTGGTGCCAGCTCAGCACATGGAAACACACACACACACACAGAGGTGTGGAGATGCAAGTCCAGGGCTGTTTGATGGACCCTCCTGAAGGCTGCAAAGCACAGCCCTCCCTGGGTAATGGAGTCAATCACCTCGGCAAGGAGGAGCCATGGCCACAGAGATACAGGATGAGTCAGACACTTTGCTGGGAACTGGGAAATCAGAGCAGAAGGCAGGGGTTTCCATGACTCAGATTAATTGCAGGGAGGGGGCTTTCATGGAAGAAGGAGAGGTCAGTTACTCTGGATAATGCTTTGGCTTCAACTTTTCTAGGAAGCTGCAGCCCAGAAGACATCTTTTCCCTGCCAAACAAGGGCCAGCACAATGACACCCTTCCCCCAGGCCTCCACCCACTGTCATGCAATCATGGAAAAGGAAGATTATTCCTTCTGTGCCACGCATTAACCCTGGAGCTGCCAGAGCAGCGTTCCTGCCCTCAATCTGTGCTGCCATGGCCATCTGTGCTCCCAGCTCCAGGAATGCACTGAGTGGGTCAGCCCCACGTTGGCCCCCAAAAACTGCTGTGCTGGAGACAGCAGCAAAGGGTGGGAGCTGCCTGTCTGCAGCTCACATCTCTCTCGTTGAGCTCTGCCTTTTTTGCTGTGCTCTTTCCTGCCTTGTTGCCTTCCCTGTGCTTTTTATTCCATGCAGGCTGCATGGATCAGACAGGGAATCTGCTCAAAATTAACAGCACCCCATGGAGGCTGCAACTCAGCCCTTGGCAGAGTCAGGCTTGCAGGGCAGTGAGGTTTTTCTATCCTATGTGACTTTCAAAGATGCAAGCCAAGCCCAGCTCCCCACAACCATCCAAGGGGTCCTGACAGAAGGTGGAAGATCCATCCACAGGGACTGAAGCCTTGCAGGGGGCTCTTTGGAGAAGGCCACTCTCCTCTTGCCTATTGGGATGCAGAGAGGCACCAAGGAATCATCACCTGGTGACACCACATGTCTTTAATTTCTCCATCTGGCCCAGCACTCTTTTTAGGGAGCTGAGGAGAGGTGAATGCCTGGGTGGCTGCTACTGTCCCCTCAAAGAGCAGCTGTGCTTGCTGATCCCCATGTTGCATTTCAAAGCAAGCTCCTCTGGGTGCATGAAAACACCCTAAAGCCTGTAGCTATGGCAAAGCACTACATGGCTACTGTGCAAAGAAATGAGATTCACCCCTGACCGCTGCCCCCGTGGAGAGCTCCTCAAAACACTGCCAGGCTTGCAGCAGTGCCTCCAAGGGGAAGCAGCTGCAATTGTTCTCTCTGTGCCCAGAGGTGCCTGGGCAGCAGCCACACAGCCCCAGTGCTGCCCATGCTGTCATGTGCCATCCATCACGCTGGAGGGACGGGCAGTAATGTCATTGTGAGGTGACACAGCTGCTGGACTCCTTCCACCACTCCTTCCTTCCCTGGGAGCCTGTGCAGGATGGGCAAGGGTGGAAGCTGACTGACTCCACAGCTGCTTGTGGCAAATGATGCTTTCATTTTATCTCTGGCAGCACTTGTGGGGATTAGCGACGGATCCTGCGCTTGGAGCAGCAGCTTCAAGGTCTGCCAGCTCCATCCTGGCACCTTCACCAGCTGTGTTTGCCCGAGTTTCATTCCCTGCAATTCCCTGCAGCTTCCTGGGCCACCAGAACACTGAGAGGGATGAGGACTGCATTCCCCATCCCCAAGCAGTGGCGTGAAGGGGTTAAGCCGTGTTGTTGGTTGTCACATGGTGCTGGGAATGCAGAGGCAGCACAGAGAGAGAGAGAGAAGCAGTGGAGGCACATCTTGAGTGCACATGTGGCCTCTACCACAAACACTTCAAAGTGCTTCCCTCAGACTGACGGAACAGCCTGACGCCGACTGTAAATGCCCTTGACACGCAGAGTGGAAAATATCAAACGCCCTGAAACGCGGCTGCTCTCACTGGGGAAGGCTTAATGAACCTGCCCAGAGAGGAGGAGGAGGAGGAGGAGGAGGAGGGGGCACACAAGGTGTGACGGGTGGTTCTCATTTAGCCCATGTATGGGTACATGCCAGCCCGGGCAACTGGACTTAATCTGAGGCAAGTCCGAGCACTTGAGGGCATTTTAAAAGAGGCCGAGATGTCAGCTTGAGGCGACTCCATGTCAAGATCCCCACGGCCTTGCTGCCTTCCCCAAACTGTGCAAGGCAGAACAAAAGGGTTTCCCAGGCTGGAGGTGACTCCTTTTCCTCAAGGAACCTCTCTCTCTCTTTTCCCATCCCTGTGCCACCTCCACTCCTCCACCCCCAGCTCTGAAATGCCCTCCCTGATCAGGTGCTTTTGTGGCACCGGAATCCTCCCCAACCTTGGCACAGAGTAAATGCCAGAGGAAACCTCATTTTGGTCATGTCCCTCTCTTGGGGCTGTGACATAGGCCGGACCTCTTTGCCCCATCATCTCCAAGGCCTCTCCTGGGACACAGAACTGCTCTGATGCAGGGGAGGAAGAGCCTTGAGGATTGCAGGAACAGATCTCAATCATGGCATCGTGATCATCGTGGAGCCCCTGGGGGTTGTCTGCTGTGACCTTGTCTGGGGCATCACTTGGCTGGCCAGGACATGCAGCCCTGGTGGCTCTGGCTGCTGTGGCTGGGGAGGTGACATCAGCCAGCAGTGCAAGGGGAGCAGGGGAATGTGCCCCAAATCTTTGAAGCCATTTTCCCGGGATGGGGGTCAAGCAGGGACCCTGATGCAGGGAGAAAGCAAAGCACCACATTGTCCTTGCTGCATGGAAACCTGGGGCAGAGGCCAAAGCTCTGCCTGTGCTGGTGGAGGTACTCAAGGTACTGAAGAGTGGCCAAGATACAACAGCTCTGGGGCCTGGACCAGCATGAGAGACACACAAACAGTCTTCCAACACCTGGAATGCCATTATTCCATGGGAATTTGGGAGGGGAAATTGGAGGGTTCGAAATTCTCAATGCCCGGAATGCTGTTATTCCATGGGAATTTGGGAGAGGAACAATATGATTCCAAATTCCCCATGGCTGGAAGGCTGTTATTCCATGGGAATCTGGGAGAGGAACAATAGGATTCCAAATTCCCCATGGCTGGAAGGCTGTTATTCCATGGGAATTTGGGAGAGGAACAATAGGATTCCAAATTCCCCATGGCTGGAAGGCTGTTATTCCATGGGAATTTGGGAGGGCATATGGAGAAGTCAAAATTACTGATGCCGGGAATGCCATTATTCCATGAGAATTTGGGAGGGGAACTGGAGGTTTCTAAATTCCCAAGGCTCAGAATACTATAATTCCAATATTTTTGTGGGAATTTGGGAGTGGAATTGGAGGATTCGAAATTTCCAGCACCAGGAATGCTGTAATTCCAAGGTTTTTGTGGGAATTTAAGAGGGCATATGGAGGATTCAAAAATCCCAACACCCGAAATGCCACTGTTCTATGGGAATTTGAGGAGGGAACTGGAGGATTCTAAATTCCCAACACCAGGAATGCTGTAATTCCATAGTTTTAGTGGGAATCTGGAAGGGAAGCAGGAGGATTCTAAATTCTCAATGCCTGGAATGCCATTATTCCATGGGAATTTGTGAGAGGAACTGGAGGGTTCAAAACTCCCAACACTGGGAATGCCATTATTCCATGGGAATTTGGGTGGGGAACTGGAGTATTTGAAATTCCTGACACCTGGAATGCCATTATTCCATGGGAATTTGGGTGGGGAGCTGGAGTATTTAAAATTCCAGACACCTGGAATGCTGTTATTCCCAAATAGTCTCTGATGGCCCCTTTTGATCCCTGCAGGCTGGAGGGGAGCATGAGCACGAGTGATGGGGATGGACCAGATGGTGCCAGGCAGATACAAATCCTGTGCCCAGAAGAAGAGGGGACAGAAAGACAGAGGGCTGTGTGCTGTTCTCCTTGGCTCCAGCACAGCACACATCACCCAGAGGCTGAGCAGGGCTCTGGTGGCTGCAGGCAGGGATCCATTGGTTATGACACATTTGGCATGAGCGAAATTGCCTCATAAAATACTTCTCAGATCAGCAAGAACTTGAGGGATCTCAGGAGGGAATGGAAGGAGAGGAAAGTTCAGACAGGCGGCAGCAAGACCCCACCTTGCATCTTGGAAGCAAAAGCAGACAGAGGAGGAGACCACCAAGGGGCAAAAAGTGTAAAATGGAGGTAGAATGGAAGTGTTGCAGGTCATGGAGCACTGTGCAGGGATCACAGGAGCTGGAACACCTCCATCTCGCTGGGAGAAAAACTCATTTTCCAGATAACAAACAAGGTAGAGCCATTAAGAGGGTTTCAATAGAACAACTTTGGGGAGCACTGCTAAGAGGGTAAACAGAACAGGTAGGTGCCACCATAAACTGCTGGGTGTTCAAATGTTAAAAAGCAAACCCAGAAGCCTGCAGTAAACAACAGGAGGTGGAAATCTTCACTGATGGCAGAGATGATGCCATCCACTGATGGCAAAAAAAAAAGCTAACAGCATGGGACTTGTGAAATCTCCTGGGAAGGTTTATCCCCCAGTAAGCTCTTGGTGGACCCTCTGCTTGGAAAAGATGCTGTTGCCTTCTTTAGAGCTGTTGGTTTCTTGGAAGGGCAGGATGGATGGATCACGGGAGGAGACCTCGAGGGTGACTTGGCTCAGCTGGGGATGGTGCCTAGGATAAGGGGACACTGCTCAGAGGGAATGGGCAGCAAGGGGGACCGGGTCTGGCCCTGGTGACCATCCTGGTGCCTCCAGGGCTGGCAGGGCTGGCAGGGCACAAAATTTGGCACAGCCGGGGGCCTCCCGCGCCGTCCCGGCAGCGCTGGGGGAAGATGGATGGATCGCTGAGTTGTGGATTGATGGCTGCTGTCAGCTGGTGGCCTGCCTCACCAGCCAGGGAACGGAAGCAGACTCCATGCCCAGTCTCTTTAAAGGCTTTTTGCCTCAGGATATGATTTATTGTTAGAAAACAAAGGATGTTTAAGGGGGAAAAAAAAGCCAACACAAAATAAAACATCACAATTGATGAAAGCTGTCTTCGGTCCCCAGTGGCTTTTTTCCCTCTTGCGAGCCTGGGAGCAGAGAAGGGATACATCCCCCCACAAATAACCTCAAGCCAGCTTCCTCTGCCTTTTAGGTATGCAAGTCTCCAGTCCCGTGATGGGCAGGGACTCCACAACCTCTTCCCAGGCTGTGTCCCTGCCAGCCAGCACCACACTATGTGCAAACACAGAAAAGCTCTGACCAGAGCTATTTATAAGTGACCAGGGACCAGATTTTTAAAAGCACAGAGGTACCCAGCTCTAGCCCTTGGTTCTGGAAAAAGAACAGCTTCCCTGGGCTGAAAATAATTAAGGAGTGGAAGGAATTATTTGAACAAAATTGAATGGATGATAATGGGGGAGTGTTTGAGGCTGTTTGGCGAGATGCTCTAAGATCATGGAAGCCTGAACACTGCTCTGCAGAAACCAGCCCAGCTAGGAGGGAAGGTGGAAGCAGGAGTATTGTAGGTTTAACATATCTATATCTATATATCTATATCTATCTAATCTATATTTATATCTCTATATCCACATCTATATCTATATCCATACATATATATACACATAGATAAATAGCATTATGGCCATAAATATGTGGCAGTGAAGTGCATATTGATGTTGATGACAAATACAAAAGGAAGAATGTGATAGTGGTGAGTAGAAATCAGTGAGGACCTGGGAAGAGAAGCTAAAGGTAGGAGAAAAAAGCCTCTTGCCACTAGAATTAATGATAATTATTTAAATGTATCAAGAAAAGTCAAATTCTGTAATGAGATCCCAGACAATAAAGGGAAAATGCTCATCCTGTGTGTAGAAGAGACAAAGTTATTTGTTCAACATTTATTTTTCTCTTTGGAAAGAAGTGGGATGACACAACCATACTTTATGGAGATAATGAAATACTTTGTATTCTACCAGTGATGAAGCCGAATGTTAAAGAGCAGTGATTAAAGTGAGACATTCTGCAGGATCAGATAACTCGCATCAAAGGATAAACAAATTGGCCTGAGAGCTCTCTGAACCATTAGTGTCGATTTTTAAACAAATCTGGAACTCTGGGGAACTTCCAGAGGACTGGGGGGAAAAATCTAACACCAAACTAATAAGGCAGTAAATAAGATGGGCCATGAAAACAAGCGGTGCTGGCAGGACGTGGATCCAGAAAGAATGATCATAAGAAAAACCTTTATGGAACACAGCCCATATGGACTCACAGTGTGTTGCATAATTAAAATCCATCAGCTGCAGCTTGCAGAAAATAAAGACTTTTTACTGTCTGTGATGGGGTAATGACCTTAATTTACAAGGTGGCATCATCCATGGAGGTTTTTGCATGATCCTTGGCTTGCATCGGCATGGCACCTCAAGGAAAAAAAGGGAGAAAAATCATCCCTGTATGAAACTAGTGCCCCTGGGATTGATTTTACTGCCCTGTAACTGAGTTGGTTGGAAATCTGGAGATATTTTCTGGTGGGAGACCTTGCAGGGCTCTGATGAATGAGGGCTGGTCACTGCTGGAGGTGTGGGCAGTCAGGAGAGGGCTGAAGCTCTGCATGGGCAGGCAGGTCCCTGAGCTCTGCCTGTGCTCACCAGCCCTTGTGTCGTGGTCCCCAGCCCCTGCAGGGGAGGGAGCTGTTGCCATCCCATCTGGATTTCCCCTCTCTGGGGCTCTGGGGATGCTGTACATCCCCAGTCTGGAGCTGGGATGCAGCCAAAGCATGCCTCTAGATGTGAGATTTGGGAAGCATTCTGGGATAACCTCATCTAGGCACAGCTTGGGTCCCTTGGCCAGGAGGACTCCCCTGAGCAGTGTGTGTCTCAGCCCAGCTGTGTGCAGGCTCTTCTGCAGCTGGGAGGTTTGGCCAGCTGGAATCACAGCCAGCCAGCCCAGATCCTTGGAGCAGCCTCTTGGGCTCATGAGCTCCAGGATCCACCGGGCAGAGCAAAGATGTGTGTGACAGAGAGGGCTGTGCATCCTTCCTGGGGCTGCCCCACAGCTCCAGACCGGCTCGTCCCAGTCAGGCCCTGCATCCTTTCATCCCTGATAAGGATCGTCTCCACTGCAGAGTGTGTGACAGTCTGTCTGTCTGTCCCCTTCAGTCTGTCTGTCACCTCCAGCCAAGTTTCCACCAGAGCAGTTATTTGCAATCAAGTGCTTACACCGAGAGACATGGGCTGAAATGCTGAGACAAACCCTCATGGAACCTGAATCCAGTTATTCCAGCTCTGTTGTTTCCAATTTACCATGTTTTTTCGAGTTCTGAATATTTTTCTTGAGCATTAAAGACCCCCTTTGGACATTTCTAATCTGCATGTAATTGCCAAGCAGATATGAACTCTCATTCCTTATTCGCTGTGGGAGTGGCTTGCAGTGTCTTGACTAGGTTGTGGGGCACAGGTCATAGCCTCTGGTTTATAAAAGGGAATTTCTGACCCTGCAGGGCATGGAGAAGGTCAGGCTGGGAAGCAGCTTGGGTTTTACACAGTGCCTTTGAGCCTGGGGGTTTTGTAGGTTTAACGAAACCTACAAAATTTATATTTGTATATATATCTATACATACATAGATAAATAACATTATGGGCATAAATACGAAGTGCATATTGATGTTGATGACAAATACAAAAGGAAGAATGTGATAGTGGTGAGTAGAAATCAGTGAGTTTGGCATTTTATGGCAATCAATGAGTTTGACATTTTAGAGAGAGCACTCTCTGTGTGACTGGGGCACGTCTGCCCATGTTGGGGAGCAAATGCAAGGGGAAAGCTGGGTCAGAGGAAGGTGACTAACCCAGCACAGCATCTCCCTGGGGGTGACCTCCTTCCCTCAAGGAATAGCCTGGCCCAGGGCAATGTCATTCCTGGGGGATGGTGGCCACGACCATCCAGCCCTGTGATGCATTTGTGGGGTCATCAGGACAGGAAACCAAATTCCTTTTCCTTTGGTGAGCTGTGTGCTCCATAACTCAGGAATGTGAACCACCACATGTTTGGCTGAAAAATGATCATCCTCAGGAAAGGAACAAGTCTGTCATGGTAAAGGAAGGGAACAACTCGAAGCTTGATGTGCAGAAATGACACCTCAGGGCTTCAAATTTGTTCCCTGTCAATTCAGAGGAAGAAAACTGACCTAGGTTGACAGGTCTTAAATTTAATCTGCTCTAAAGGCATGATGTGACCCTGTGTTTCTGCACACTGGAAGGCTGCAGCTGTTTTACCCATTGGCTTTTCCTGCTCTCTGGCCACCCCACAACCTCTCCAGCAGAGTGGAGAAATATTCCTGTCTGTGCACTGTCAAATGTGGGCTTCAGCTGGGACCCTTTGGACTGAAACCAAGCCCCAGGGAGGGGGCTGTTGCCAGAGGATGCCCTCCTTTCTAGGACCTGGCTGGTCTCTGCTGCACAGGAGCCTGTCTCCAAGCACTGTGGTTTTCCTGCCTCCATTGTCCTCCTCTGTTCACTCCTCAGAAGAGGTCTCACCAAGCTGGGCTTTTTCAGAGCCCTCCCTCAGCCTCCCTTGAGGCAGGCACATTTCTTCCCTTTTCATTTTCCTGCACCCCCAAGCTGGGATTTTTGGGGTTGGTTTGTCAGGTGTTGCTGCTTTTGCCTTTTTCTTCCTCTTTGTTACACATCACCAGGCAATTCTAATTTCAGACTGTGGTTCCTGCGACCAAAACTGGACTCTCAACCCACTGGGAGCTGTAGCACGGGGTCTGACCCCCATGATCCCAGGGGGTTATTTCTGGAGTGTTGGAACCCAGAAGCCTTGG